>PVIC010059296.1:0-10146 GCA_004025085.1 Thryonomys swinderianus | reverse complement strand
TGGAGTGAGGTGGAATCTCAATGTTGTTTTCATTTGCATCTCTCGAATGACCAGAGATGTTGAGCATTTCTTCATATGTTTCTTGGCTGCTTTGATTTCTGCCTCTGAGAAGTGTCTGTTCATTTCAGTTGCCCATTTTTGAATTGGGTCTTTAAACTTGGGGAGGCTGATCTGTTTGAGTTCTTTATATATTGTCGTAATTGGTACATTTTATTGGTAATTATATATACACACATCCCAAATACACTCCACATTGAGAATTTGTACCAGTATATGACACAACTTAATTCTCATTTTTCCCCTTCCCCTACCCACCCTACCCCCCCCCATTTTCAGTTTTTTCTAGTCACTTTGTTTCATAGGTGCATATTTACTTGGAGTCCTCAGATAGATCCCTTTAATGAACTGGAAAATTTTTCCATGTGGACCTGGTGATTTTTTAGAATGGTCATTCATCTTTACAGAGGGAAGCTTATGTGTGTGCAGCACTAGAAATGAAGAGGAATTCCACAGGATAGCGTGTAGGTATCAGCTCACATCTTTTATGCCTAATTAAAGAAAAAGTGGACATTTTTTTACATTAGGATGAAAGTTAAGAAGGTATTAACGCCTGTGGTACAGTTTCAACAAACTTCCTTTGCTTATTTTCATTTCTTTGTGTTGTGCCATGTTGTTCCCTTTTTGGCAGCCTGAGGTAGACTTAGCTGTCCTCTCCTCACTGTGGGACTGCCCTTGATGTTACCACCCTGCCAGGGCTTGTATTGTTGTTGTTATCAACTGGCCCTGGCCGCTTCCCAGGCCTGGCCTTCTCATGGAGCACAGTCAAGGAGAAATAGTCTGGAATGCTACCTAAAGAGCTTCTTGCAGAGGAGGTTTTGACCTGTGGTCCAGTTATCCTTCTTCATGATGATTATTTTGTAAGGCCCCTTCAGTATCCTAAAATGATATGCATCAATCATATACATGATTTAAAAAACCAACACAATGCCCTGTTCCTAATATAGGAGGAAAATAGAAATAAAGTAGCATGTTTCAGCAAGTCATTGTGGGAGGCTGACTTCTCGGGGAGGTAGGTAGATTCCTGCATGTGGTTGGAGGTGGCTGTCAGTATAAATACAAAAGAGACTACAAAGGAGACTGACTTGAGTGCAGCACTGTGAATTCAGATACCAGAGCACTGTTGATATTGGTAGTTCTTAAATGCTGACAGATGAAGGTAAACTTTTTTTTTTTTTTTTTTGGAGACAGGGTCTCGCTTTGTAGTTCAGGCTGGCCCTCAGCTCACTGTGGTGCCCAGGCAAGCCGCCGTGAACTCAGCAGTCCTCCTGTCTCTGCCTCCCGAGTGCTGGGATTACAGGTGTGAGCCACCACGCCCGGCATTGTGGTATGCGGCGTTGACTGTTGGTGGGCGTGAGTCTCCACGCCCAGCATTATATGTGGTTACCGGGGATTGAACTCAGGTCCTTGCGCTTGCAAGGCAGGCGCCGGAACCACTGAGCTAACCCTCCGGCCCAAGGTAAACTTTTAAACAGAATAAAGCACTAATTTCCCTTGAGGTGATATAAATTGCATTCTTTAGAAATTCAATGTATAATAAAAAATACTCTGTAAAACTGTGTTTGCATGTCTAAGCAAAAACAGATTGTGCACTTCGGTAATTAGGAACAGTTTTTTCACCTTCATGAGTGCTGACCTAACATAGCATAAATCTTGAATGCTAAAGGGGGCTTCCTGCTTATTTGCATTTTTCTGATCAGTAATTAACTATTCTAGTAAAAGATGAAGTTTCAGGGATTTGAGATTACTTGTTATGTTGGAGACATTATGGAAATACTATTCTTGCTAGTTTTCATTGATTTTATCCATGGTGGGTGAGTTTTGGGTGGTCAACCTTTTTTTGTTTCGGCTTTTCCCCTCTTATTTCTTTGTTAGTATTTTCTGTCAGTCTGTAATTTGTAATCCTTTTTAAAGATCAATAATAGCGGTAGTTATAATAATAATAGCCAAGTGTATACTTTTCCTCACAATCTGAATTGTTTATTACTCAATGTACTTATTAATTTAGTAAAACATTTCCTTTTTCATTTTGTAGTTGTTGTGGATTCACATGCAATTGTAATAAATAATATCAGTCTCCCCCTATAGTAACATTTTGCAAACTGGTAGTACAGTGAGCTTACAGGATCACCACAAGGATCCCTCATGTCACTCTTCTATGCACATCCACTCTCCCATCCTCTCGTAACATTCAGCCATCACTGATTCACTTTCCATTTTCATAATTTTGTCATTTCAAAGCTGCTCTTTAAGTAAAATTGTATAGTATGCAAGCTTTTAGAGTTGGCTTTTTTCATTCATACAGGTTGCTGGATGTGCCAAATATTGTTCCTTTTTTATTTCTAGATAGTATCTCATGATATGAATATGCCAGTTTAACAAATCATTTACCAAATCTGGATTTTTTCCAGTTTTTTGCAGTCATGAATAAAATGATTACAAGCATTTGTGTAAGTTTTTTATTGATTTGTTTTACTTCATTTTAGAGACTATTTTGTGAGAGGACTTCTGTGAGAAAATGACCCAGAAGTGCAACTTCTGGGTAACATGATAGTTGGGCTCTCAGTTTTTAAAGACATTACCAAGCCAGGGGTGGTAGCTCATACCTATAGCCCAGCACCCAGGAGGCTGAGGCTGAAGATCAATAAGAAGTTGAGGCCACTCTGGGCTACGCAGTGTGTTTAAGGCCAGTCTGAACTACAATAGAGAAATCTTGTTTCAAAAAAAGAAAGAAAACTACCAAACTGTTTGATTGAGTTTATTCACATTCTTGTCAGTATTTGGAGGTGTTGCTGTTTTTTTTCTTAATTTAACCATTGATACAAGTATATAATGATGTTTCATTGTAATTATTTTAATTTGCATTTCTCCAATGGCTGATATTGAACATCTTTTCATAGTTTTATTATCTCTAGCAGGGCTGCTTACATTATCTGTTTCATATTGAGTTGTATTTTTTGTTTTTTTGGTTTTTTTTTTGAGACAGGGTCTCGCTTTTGTAGTTGAGGCTGTCTCTGAGCTCACTATGTAGCCCAGGCAAGCCTGGAACTCAGCAATCCTCCTGCCTCTGCCTCCCGAGTGCTGGGATTACAGGCGTGAGCCACCACACCTGGCACTGTGGTATGTGGTATTGATTGCAGGTGGGCGTGAGTCTCCACGCCCAGCATTGTATGTGGTTACCAGGGATCGAACTCAGGACCTTGCACTTGCAAGGCAGGCCCCGGAACCACTGAGCTAACCCTCTGGCCCTTGAGTTGTATTTTTCAATCAGTCTATTTCTTCTAAGTTACCCAGTTTTATATGTATAGATTTACTTGAGTGTATAAGCTCTGTAGTGACAGTCCCCATTTCCTTCTTGATACTGACAACCTATGTGTTCTGTCTTAGGTCAGCTTTACTAGAAGTCTGTCAATTATAGTGATTTGTTGTTATTGTTGTTGTTGTTATTGTTGAAGCACTAATAGACTGGACATGGTAGTGCATGCCTATAATCTTAGCACTTGGAAGGCTGAGGCAGGAAGATCACCATGAGCTCAAGGCCAACCCAGGCTACACAGGGAATTCAAAGCCAGTCAGTTATATAGTGAAACTTTGTCTCAAAAAGCAAAACAAAACCAAAAAACCATATTTATTGGTACCTTTCAGATGTCCATAATGATAACATTCATCATAGGGAATTTGTGCCTATCTTGTTGTTTCTTTTTTTTCCATCCCTCTTTTGCCCCTTATCTCCTCCTTATTTACTAAAGCTTTGTTTCCATTTTTTCCTTCTATTAGCTCTCTTTTTTCTTGTCCCTTCCTTCCTTTCCCCTCTCCCTTCCTTTATTCCCATTCTGTTTGAATATTTTTGTACCATTTCCCAATATCTATTATACATTTTGGTCCTTATTTCCACTTTCAGTTTTTAACACCAGAGAAACAATGTGGTATTTAAACATGTGTGTACATGGGGTCCAGAGATTTAGCTCAGTGGTTCCAGTGCCTGCCTGGCAAGTGCAAGGTGCCTGGTTCCATCCCTGGTAACCATATGCAACAATACAGGGTGTGGTGACTCACACCCACCAGCAATCAGTACCATATACCACAATGCTGGGCATGGTAATCACGCCTGTAATCCCAGCACTCAGGAAGCAGAGGCAGGAGGATTGCTGAGTTCAAGGCTTGTCTGGGCTACATAGTGAGCTCAGGGCCAGCCTGAATTACAAAGCCGGACCCTGTCAAAATGAAATGAAATAAAAAAAATAATATTTTATAAAATGTGTGTGTACAGTTTAGCTCATTTAAAAGTATCGTCTCAAGGTGCATCCATTTAGTAAAAACTGTCTCAAATTTATCCTTTATGGCAGAGTAGTATTCTGTTATATATATTTAAAAACATCACTTTTATTCATTAATTGATGGGCATTTGGCTGTTTCCAAGATTTAGCTATTACAAACTGAACTGCTATAAACAGGGGTGCATATATATCACTATGGTATGATTCTTTTCATTCTTTTTGTGTATATACCTATCAGGGGAATAGCCAGGTCAAATGGGACCTCAAGGCCTACTTTTTTTTTTTTGAGACAGGGTCTCACTTTGTAGTTTAGGCTGGCCCTGAGTTCACTATGTAGCCCAGGCAAGCCTCAAACTCAGCAATCCTCCTGCCTCTGCCTACCCAGTGCTGGGATTACAGGCATGAGCCACCAAGCTCAGCAAGGCCTACTTTTTAAAGAAATCTCTGCACTGATCTCCATAGTGGTTGCACCTGTCTACAGTCCAACAGTGAAGAAGGGATCCTTTCTCCCCACAGCCCCACCATCATTTGTTCTTGGTTGATTTTGTAATAACAGCCATTCTTTGTGAAATGAGATGGAATCTCAGTGATGTTTTCATCTTTATCTCTTGAATAACCAGCAATGCTGAACAATGCTTCTTTGCTGCTTTTTTGATTTTTTGATTATAGCCATTCTTTCTGGAGTGAAGTGGAATCTCACTGTTGTTTTAATTTGCATCTCTCAAATGATAAGTGATGTCAAACATTTATTCATATATTTAATTGTCTTTTCTACTTCATTTAAGAAATGTCTATTCATTTTATATGCCCATTTTTTATTGGATCTTTAAATTTGGGGGTCTGATGTTTTAAAATTCTTTATTCTAGATATCAGTTCTTTGCCCAAGGAGCTGGCAAATTTTGTTTTGTTTTGTTTTTGGAGACAGGGTCTCGCTTTGTAGTTCAGGCTGGCCCTCAGCTCACTATGTAGCCCAGGCAAGCCTCAAACTCAGCAATCCTCCTGCCTCTGCCTCAAAAGTGCTGGGATTACAGGCATGAGCCACCACTCCCGGCACTGTGGTATGTGGTATTGATGGCTGGTGGGCGTGAGTCACCACACCCAGCATTGTATGTGGTTACCAGGGATCGAACTCAGGGCCTTGCACTTGTGAGGCAGGTGCTGGAACCACTGAGCTAAATCTCCGGCCCCTGGCAAAATATTTTTCTCCAACTGTGGATTGTCTCTTCTTTCTGATGGTGGATTTCTTTTCTTTTCTTTTTCTTTTTTTTTTTGTAAGTAAAAGCTTTTTCATGAGATGATAACCCAGTTGTTGATTCTTTGTGACATTTTCTGAGTGATCAGGTTTTGTTCATAATCTTTACCTACACCAATGTATTCAAGTATTCTACCTATTCTATCTTCCAGCAGATTTAGTGTTTCTATTTTAATATTTGTATCTTTGATACAATTTGATTTGGGTTTACTGTGTGGTGAAAGATATGGATCTAGCTTTACTCTTCAGCATGTGGAAAGCCAGATTTTCCAGCACCACTTATTAGAGACTCTTTCTTCCAGTGAACATGTTTGGCTCTTTTGTCAAAGATAAGGTGGCAGAGTATGTCTGGAGTTGTTTCTGTATCTTCTAATCTGTTATTGATCCTTGGGTCTGTTTTATTGCCAGTACAGTGCTGTTTTTCAAATCACAGTAGCTCTGTAGTATAACTTCAAGTAAGGGAATTGTGATGTACACTGCCTTGCCTTTGTTACCCAGAATTGCTCATGCTATTCTAGGTCTTTTCTGGTTCCAAATGAGTTTTAGAATTGTTTTTTCTAATTCTGTGAGATATGCTTTTGTAATTTTGGTTGGGATTGCATTAAATCTGTATGACAATTTTGGAAATATGGCCATTTCACAAAGGCTATCTTTCCATTTTCTGATATTCTCTTTGATCTCTTTTTTCAGAGTATTGTAGTTTTCAATGTAGAAGTTTATTACTTCCTTCATTAGACTGATGCCTGGGTATTTGATTTGTTGAATGCTACTGTGAAAGGTATTGTTACCCTCATTCCTCTTCTCAGTGAGTTTGCTGTTTGTGTATAGGAGTGCTATTGATGTCTGAGTATTAAATTTGTATCCAGGAACATTACTGAATTTTGTTGTTAAATCTAGAATTCTTTGGTGGAGTTTTTGGTGTCTTCTATATATAGTATAATGTTATACAAAAATAATGATAATTTAACTTCTTCCTTTCTTATCCCTTTCTATTTTTTCCTAATTGCTCTGGCTAATGTTTCCAGAACTATGTTTACAAGAATGGTGATCATGGACATTCTTGTCTTGTTCCTGATTTTAGACTGAAAGCTTTCAGTTTTTGTTCATTTATTGTAATGTTGGCTGTTGATTTGTCATAGATGGCTTTTATCAGATTGAGATAAAGACTATCTACTCCAATTTTCTGTAGGGATTTTTAGTATATGTGCTGCCAAAGCAAGCACTCTGTAGGGATATTTTAAAATCATGAGTGGGTATTGGAATTTGTCAAACACTTTTTCTGCATCTATTGAGATGATCATATGGTTTTTATCCTTGGTTTTGTTAACATGCTGTATCACATTTATTGAGCCATCCCTGTATCCTAATCTTGATGATTTGCTACATTCTCCTTGCCAATATTGAGTGATGATTTTTGTGTCTATGTTCATTAGGGATATTGGCCTTTAGTTCTCTTTTTTGGTTGGGTTATTCTCTGCTTTTGGTATCCAGGTAATGCTTGCTTACAGGAATGAATTTGGGCATATTTCTTCCCTTTCAATTTCATTAAGAAAATTGAGAAGCAGTGACATTAGGTCTTCTCTAAATTTCTTGTAGAATTCAGCAATGAATCAGTCAGGGCCTGATGTTTTCTTTGTTGGTAACTTTTTCTTTACATCTTCAATTTCATTGACTGATACTGGTTTATTTAGAAATTTACATCTTCTTGATTCAGGTTTGTATCTATATTATCTAAGAATCTGTCCATTTCTTCTATGTTTTCTATCTTTTTAGAATACAGGTTCTCCAATTAGGTATAGATAATCTGCTGAATTTTTGCAGGATGTTATTTCACCATTTTCATTCCTAACTGCATGGATTTTAATCTTTTCTTTCCTTTTTTTTGCATTATTCAGTAAACTTTATTGGTACATTATATACACAGCTCACAATCACACACAACATTGAGGAATTTGTATCAATATGTGACACAGGTCAATTCTCATTTTTACACACATCCCTGACCACCCACCCCCTCCCCACCCTCTATATACATACTCTTTTATTTTTTTCCGAATCATATTTATTCCTTCCCCTCATTACATTCCCACACCAAATTCCTTTTGGATCGTTTCCATTCTACAAAAACCGTCATACATTCTAGAGCTCCTTTACCTCTACAGGTGCTTATATCAAAGAAAAGATCTGGTATTTGCATATCTGTGATCTATTTATTTCACTTATTAGTGTGTCCTCCAGGACACTTATTATGTGTCTCCATTTGTACATAAATGAATGAATCTTGTCATTCTTTATGGCAGAGTAATACTCCATTAAAAACCCACATCTTCTTTATCCAGTGTCCAGTTGATGGACATTTGGGTTCTTTCCAAGATTGGGCCCACGAACTGAGCTGCTATGAACAAGGATGTACATATGTCTTTCCAATGTGATTTTAAAAATTTCTTTGGGTATATTCCTAGCAGGGGGATAGCAGGGTCGAATGGGAACTCTAGTACTAGTTTTCTGAGGAATCTCCATACAGAGCTCCACAATGGTTGCACAAGCCTACAATCCCACCAGCAGTGTCTTTCCCTTTTTTTGATAAGGTTAAATAAAGGTTTCTCAATTTTTTTGGGGGGAGGCAGGGTCTCGCTTTGTAGTTCAGACTGGCCCTGAGCTCACTGTGTAGCCCAGGCAAGCCTCAAACTCAGCAATCCTCCTGCCTCTGCCTCCCGAGTGCTGGGATGACAGGCGTGAGCCACTACGCCCAGCACTGTGGTATGTGGTATTGATTGCTGGTGGGCATGAGTCACCATGCCCAGCATTGTATGTGGTTATAGGGGGATCGGACTCAGGACCTTGCCCTTGCGAAGCAGGCGCCAGAACCACTGAGCTAAATCTCTGGTCTAAGGTTTCACAATTTTATTTAATCTTTCAAAGAACCAGCTCTGATTCATTCATTCTTTGTATTATTTTCTTGTGTCCATTGCATTAATTTCTGGTCTGATCTTTATAATTTTTTCCCTTGTATGAACTTTGGGCTTGTCTTGCTCTTCTTTTTCTAGAAATTTGAGGTTCAACTTTAGCTTGTTTATTTGAGCTTGCTGTTTTTCTTATATGGGAACTGCTATAAATTTCACTTATAGGACTGTTTTCATTGTATCCCATAAGTTCCAAGATATTTTATTGACATTATCATTTGATTATAGGAACTGTCTAATTTCCTTTTTAGTTTCATCTGTCACCCATTGGTTATTCAGGAAGAATTTTTTAAATTTCCATGTGTTAAGGTTTTGTTTTTTGTTTTTCCTTTATATGTGTGTGTGTGTGGTTTCAGAAATCGAACTCAGGGCCTTGTGCTTGCCAGGTTGGCACAGTGCCATTGAGCTATATCCCTGGCCCTGATTTTAAATTCGTGTGGTTTCTCTTTTCAGTGACCTCCAATTTCATTGCACTGTGATCTGATAATATGCATGAGATAATTTCAATTCCTTTGCATTTACTAAAGCATGTTTTATGAGCTAGTATGTGGTCTGTTTTGAGAATGTCCCATGTGCAGCTAAGGAGGATGTATATTCTGATGTAGGATAGAACACTCTGTAGACATCTACTAAATCCATTTATCCAAAAGTTTGATTCAGTTCCAGTATTTCTTTGTTGATTTTTTTTTTGGTCTAGTTGATCTACCTCTTTGTGACAGAGGAATATTGAGGCCCTCATTACAACTCTTAATTGATTTTTCAGGTCCTTTAATATTTGTTTTATATAGTTAGGTGTGTTGGCCTTTGGTGCATATATATTTATGGTTGTTATCTCTTTTTCTTGATTGTTCCCTCTGTAAGGAGGGAGACAGGGTCTTGCTTTGTAGTTCAGGCTGGCTCTGAGCTCACTATGTAGTCCAGGCAAGCTTCGAACTCAGCAATCCTCCTGTCTCTGCCTCCCGAGTGCTGGGATTACAGGCATGAGCCACCATGCCTGGCGTGACCTTCCTTTTTTCTCTGAATCAGTCTGGGCCTGAAATCCACTTTTTCCACTTTTTTTCTGGTTTCTTGTTCCATGGAGTATTGTTTTCCATCCTCTGGCTTTCAGTCTATGAATTTCTTTTTTAATTATATATGTTTCTTATATGCAACATATTGTTGGACCTTGCTTCTTGATCCCTTTGTCAAGCTGTTTCTTTTGACTGGTGAATTGAGACCATGTACACTGATGGTTATAACCAATATGCATTGACTTATCCTTGTTATGTTATTTTCCTGTTGTTGGTCCCCCCCCCAATTAATTGCTTGCCGTCCCTAGTAGATTTATTTTTGGGGGGTTCATGTTGATATAATCCTCACTATCTCTTTCTAGAATGTCCTTCAGTGCATTCTACTAGTTTGATGGTCTTGAATTTCTTCAGGTGTTTTTTCTTATCAAAGTATCTTATTTCTCATTCAATTTTGAAAGATAGTTTTGCAGGGTACATTAGTCTGAGTTGGAAATTGTTTTCTTTTAGGGCTTGAAATACTTCAGCTTCCCTTCCTTCCTTCCTTCCTTCCTTCCTTCCTTCCTTCCTTCCTTCCTTCCTTCCTTCC
>PVIC010059295.1:0-10168 GCA_004025085.1 Thryonomys swinderianus | reverse complement strand
AACAAATAATATAATAAATACAATAAATGGAAGATATGTTGCCCATAATTTATGTTTGTTTTTCATCTTTGATAGTATAAAAGCAGATACCTGCTGCTTTATCTATACTGCAGATGTTTCTTTGCTTTTTTGTTGAAATCTCTGCAAAAGACATTGTTTTTCTTCTTTATTATACCAGTGTCCAAATTGCACATATCATACACACTCAGAGAACATGAGTATTTTGCACCTTTGTAATTTTAGACAGCAGTAAATTTCATACTCACACATAGTTGCACACATACACACACATACATGAACTTGCTGTAAAATGAAAAGTCTGTTCATCTCATTTGATGTTCTTTTTGAATGTTGTCAATATGTATATTATGTTATATAATTTAATTTCTTTGATTGAAAGTTATTTAATTACCTATTTTTAAATAAATTGATCAAATTTACTTGGTAGTCCTACTTACAGGGTATGGCCATTCTATTAAATTAAAATTTAATAGAAGAAGAAAATTAAAATGAGAATAAAAAACATAGCCGAAGTTAAAATCTTCTATCCAAAGAAGCTATAAATTTTGATAATAACTATCTAATGTAAAGTACAAAGATTTAGGGTTTTTTTTTTTTTTTTTTTTTTTTTTTGAGACAGGGTCTCACTTTTTAGTTCAGGCTGGCCCTTAGCTCACTATGTAGCCCAGGTAAGCTTCGAACTCAGCAATCCTCCTGCCTCTTCCTCCCGAGTGCTGGGATTAGAGGTGTGAGCCACCATGCCTGATACTGTGCTTTGTGGTATTGATTGCTGGTGGGCGTGAGTCACCACACCCAGCATTGTATGAGGTAATTGAGGATTGGATTCAGGACCTTGCCCTTGCGAGGCAAGCACAGGAACTACTAAGCTAAATCTCCGGCCCACTAAGATTTACTTTTAAAAGTTTCTTAAATCCAATTGAAAATGTTTCTATACTCTAAGTGATTGTAAAATATCAATACTACTATTAACTGAATAAAATCTCTTATAGTACAAATGAGTCTAAAAGATATCTTACTATGCTACACACCTTCCCTCTGTATAATCTTTGTTGAAGTTTTAATCATTACTATTATTTTGTGCTATCATCTGCAAGAAGGTTATGATCATTTGTCTTAAAACATATAATGCCTGGTTTTATTTTAAATATCAAGAGGTAAAAACTCTTTTGCCTTAATTTATTTTTCCGAAGTTTTTCATACTGAGCCTCTGTTTACATGATGAAAATACTTGCTTCGTGTTTTGTCAGTGTAGTCCCCAAAACAGTCACGTTTCCAAAAGTTCAGCCACTTGAATTGTTGAGGCTTGTGTGAAATGAAACCACTGATCAACTAAACAAATCGTTTCCGGTGGGTTCTTCCTGCTTTACCAAGATCTACATGCTGATGGCTTCTTCCCTCATAAGATCGTCTTCATAGTCGATCCATTATTATTTTCTCAAAAGGCTCAACTTCAGTTACATATAATATAAGCACCATGACATGTTCTGTCTCCTTATGCCCAGGGTCCGATCTGCAGCCAGCGCTGCGCAAGGCTCAAGGCTCAAGGCTGTCGGCGTTATGAGCCACAGTTGCCAGGCTTCAGAAAAGCTGTTTTCCAGCACTGTCCTCAGCTCGTCCCTCTGGATTCTTCGGGGCTCGGGGTTGGCAGCTGTGCATGTGCTTCAGGGTGCGCCACTGTTACGCTGTTAGTGCTAGGCTCCTGTTTTCCTGGCTCCCTGGAGCTGACTCCAAGAAGCAAAATGGTATTCCCATATGTCCCTCACTGTTTTCTTGGCAAATCTCTCTACCTCCCTTAACCTCCCAGAGTCCAGCGTGTTTGAGACAGTCTTTCTTCCTTCAGTGGCTCTCAATTAATAGCATCAATTCTAAGGTAGATTTGCCTTTTCAGCAAGGTTTTTACCCTTGAAGTTAACTGCTATTACTCGCGATATTCCAGTATAGTCCAAGTTATTATGCATACTGGTTAACTACTATTAAAGACAGCCCAAAAGGCTGACCGAGATTTATTACTTTGAATATGAAATTTTCCAAATGGTTGAGATACTGTTGGGAGATGCCTAACAATGCCGCTCTTTCTTGTAATGACTTGCATGTTAGCAAAAATCAAATTACTTTAATAGGTTAGTATCTTTTAATTTCCACATAAGGTTTAATTCCAAGAAAGTAAAGCTGGGAAAGGATATGTTCTATTTTCACATTATTGCTGCCATGCTACAACTTATGCGGAGCTCTTTTTCGTCGTATGGATCGGGGTAGCCGAAGAGGGAGCACTTAGAATGAGTCAAGGAACCACAGTTCCTGTCGAATAGTAACCTGGGTGTGGCGTGAAGGATGCTGAAGAAATGATAAACTGTACCGTCTTCGTAACGGTCCCCTGGGATTGTAGCATATTTAATAGTTTAACAATGGCTGTGCCTGAGTCATTTCTGAAAAATAGCATCTGAGCAAATTGTTGATTAGGTTCTCTCTATGTAAACAAGCTGGGTCGGAGCTGCTTTTGTGCTTCTGTGCTCCTGAACTGAACTCCAATGATCTACATCCCTGAGTCCATTACGGAAGAGTGACTAACAAAGAAGGTAGTGCTCACCCGACTTTCTTGAACGATCTTACCCCAAAACATTATGACTACAAAGATGCTCCATTTAATCTTCATTGAGAATTCTATGAATTTTCAGTTTCTTCAGGAAAGAATGGAACTGTATGCAGAACCACTAGGTTTAGTGAAACCAGCACAGTTTGGATGCAGAAACAGAATTGAACTGAGTGAAAACGACCTAGATTTAGTAGATGTTCCACCAGGTACTGGAAAATTTTGATTGGGTTGTTTTGCCTTATTCCATTTTAACTGAATAGCAGGGGAAGTTATTTTTAAAAGAAATGCTTAATGTAGCAAGAATCACATTACTTATGTAATATATATATATATATATATGCCTAAAATATCTTTCCTTTAAAAACGAAATTATTACTCATCACTCTCTAAACCAAAAACTAAAAAGTGCTAATAGATAACACAATTGCTTTGAGCATTTTTTTAAAAACAAACCTTTAGAGTAACGAAACTTTGCAGTCTTATGTCCAATTAAATCTTTCAAAAGTCTGTTATTTACCATGATTCCAACATAATCAGAAGTTTATTCCTATATTTAAAAAAATGTGTTGAAAGACATAACTCTTCATTTTTATGTGTCTTTTACATCCAGCACCAAGAAACCAATTTTACATGTGGCAAGTAAGTTTATCGAGATGTTGGAAGGAGAACTTTTGAGCAAACCATTTTCGGGGGAAACTGTACCATCCTGGTTCAGTCCTATAAATTACAGGCTCACGTTGCTGTCAGCACTTCTTTTTATCAGAATCAAAAGGCCCACAGACAGACATCTTTTACTGTGATAGTTATTGAGTGTCAAAGTAGAGTAAAATATCTCTAACTATTCCTCTTAAGAGAAAAATGAACCTCACCCTACTTGTTTAGGTAAGGGCTGTTTCCGAAGCTCATTCTCACAATTGGTAATGAGTGCATCAATATGGATCTGTTTGGCTTAGCTAGGAAATGGCTTCCAGCGAAATGTTTCAACCACATAAAACATTGCATATGAATGTCCAATTCAGCAAGGGCACTGGAAGTAATAATTCAACCATCACATCTTTACTTAGAAATACATGGAGAATTTTTCCATGTTGCATTTGATTTTGATGCATCTTACTTCACTGAGCATCGATATTTTAGTCTCATTTAGAAATATTTTAGTAGTATTACATCAGATTGGTAATTACTGAGCTCTAAATTAGAAATACACTAAAATAAAATTTGGAAAACAAAATTCCAGTCAGTTGGTCTGATATGCTTGGTTTGTCTTTGGATTGTAGGCAGTTATGTTCTGTAGAAAATATTTTTTAAGGGGCTGGAGTTTCAGCTGTAGTGGTTCTCGTGCCTGTCTCACAAACACAAGGTCATGAGGTCCATCCTTGGCACCAAAATAAACAAACAATGTGAAAACCAAAACAAAACAAAACCATACAGTAATATTTTTTCCTTTATAGGATGGATTTATTTGACACTCTTTTTGTAGTTTCTCTAAATAGTGTTGTATTACAGAAATTAGATGAAATGTTTCATTAACTATTTCAAAGAAACAGATCTCCTGCCATTTTATAAAGTTAACATGACATTCCACTCCCTCCACTGCTGTTATAGTTTTATCCAGAAGAATTAATCAATAAGTGACTAACAGGGCTACTGGGTGTTACAGACAGTTTAAGCGCTAGTTCATAACTCAGTGTTTCCAACTCTGTCAATAGTCTTGGCTCTGGGTTTTAAATTCCATATGTGTCACATGATTCTAGCACATAATATAGTGTCACTGTATCACTCTTATCAATGGCGACTAGGCCCTTATTTTCCATTATTCTTAAGTGGAAACTCATTTTTCATAAGTTGGAATCGGTGTGGTAACATCCCTGGGTATGTTACAGAAATAAGTATAGGCATTTCTGTTGTACACAGAATAATCATATTGGACACAAGTAAAATAATTTTCTGTACCCATCATTACTCTATTCAGAGTTAGCTTACGTAGAGTCAACAGAATAAATAGCTAACGTGGTTTTCAATTGTTTACTGCCTTGCATTTATTTGCCTTTTATTAAGAAAAACTTCACTGTGAATATAAGAAAACAACATAATTTGATATTTTGATAAATGTGTCCAGAAAAATACAATTTTATTTGTTATGAAAATAGAGTAGTCTGAAATGATTAGATTTCTGCTGCTCACATGTATTTTCATATAGACAATGTCATAGATTTCCTTTTCTTGATGTCCAACTGCTATATAGGCAATCAGATATTCTCCTGTGTTTTCCCACCTGATGACATCAAAGAGCAATTAATTTCTTCCCTTTAAACTCGAGAAAATTCTATTATGCAAATCTAAGCATCAGTGACAAAATAAAGATATGAGTACATTCAGTACTTGAATCATTAGTTGCTATTGTTCATAATGTTAAAATACTGCCAAAACTCTATGAGTAGTCATGCTTGTGACTCTGGAGAATAAAAACTCGGAAGAGTAAAACTGAATTATTAAGATGAAAGTTGTATCACCATAAAGTGGATGTAAACTGATAGAAAAGTACTGTACTCTGTATTTGCTTAGATTAATTGTTTTGTCTTCATAGTTTTGGATGAAGTATAAGTAAGAGAGTATTCCATGGAGTGAAATATTAAAAAATCACAATTGTAAAAAATTGTTTCATTTCTAGGTTTTACTACAATTGTCTAAGATGGTTAGAAATTAAAAAGGAAGGACTGGGGATTTAGCTCAGTGGTTCTGGTGTCTGCCTGGCAAACACAACTCCCGAGTTCAATCCCCGGTACCACATAGCACAGTGGTGAACGTGGTGGTTCACACCTGTATTCCTAGCACTAGGGAGGCAGAGGCAGGAGGATTGCTGTGAGTTCAAGGGTAATGTGGGCTACATAGTGAGTTCAGGGCCAGCCTGAACTACAAAGTGAGACCCTGTCTCAAAAAATGTAGAAAAACAAAAAAGAAATTAAAAAGGAGAAAGATTAAGCAAGGACCTTATAGATACTCCAAAGTCATGAAAATAGACTTTATTTTCAAAATGAAAATCATTATCATGCTTTTTAGCCAAAGGACGATTTGTTCAGATAGTAGAACCTACAGCACCTTTTTGTGCCAGAGGTGAAGGGAGACCAAAAAGTACTAAGCAAATCCCTAGACTAGAAGTTCAGAATCTGAGAAAATAATTCTCACTTTAAAGCATTTCCAGCCTATTTCTTCAAACCTGGGATACTATTAATTTCAAACTAGAAAGAATTGTACGTGTGTCTAAGAAAACCTAAGGGACCTCCTGCAAGTCTAAAAGGCAATTTCTTACTGAAGGTCTAAGAAGAAATAGAAAAATTTGTATCCTCACAAGAATGAATCATTTCAGGGTCATACTGGAAAAGCGGACAGTGTCCGTTTACACAGTTGTCTTTTGTTTTGTTTTGTTTTTAGACAGGGTCTCGCTTTGTAGTTCAGGCTGGCCCTCAGCTCACTATGGAGCCCAGGCAAGCCTGGAACTCAGCAATCCTCCTGCCTCTGCCTCCCGAGTGCTGGGATGACAGGCGTGAGCCACCACACCTGGCACTGTGGTATGTGATACTGATTGCTGGTGGGCATGAGTCACCACACCCAGCATTGTATGTGGTTAGTGGGAATCAAACACAGGACCTTACGCTTGCGAGGCAGGCACCGGAAGCACTGAACTAAATCTCCAGCCCTGTCTTATTTTTTTGTTTTGTTTTGTTTTGTTTTCTTTCTGATGGTGGGAATGGACCCCAAGGTTTTGCACAGCTTAGGCAAACTCTTACCACTGAGCCAAACCCCAGCTCACTCATTCCTGCCCATCTGCCCTATGTGAGGCCCTGTGTAAGCCTACAGAGCAAAGCCAAACCCTTAATGAGTACTTGCAGACATGAATCACACAGATCTCAATGATCAGAAATCTTAAAATTAAGAAATCATATGCTCATAGGACATCACTGCAAATGTAGATGAGGTCTCAGGTCTGGCAGATCTTCAAGAGGATCTTCCTCCATTTGGGCTGCTGGAACAAAGTATCACATGTGGAATAATTTATAAAGAACTGAAATGTATTTCTTCACTCTTCTAGAAGCTTGGAAGTCAAGATCAAGGTGCTGGCAATTTTGATTGTCTAGGGAGACGTGCCCTTTGCTTCCAAGGTGGTGCATCATGGGTTAACATGGTGGAGGACAGAGGACAAGGGAGCCAAAGACTGAATGCAGTGTTTTCTATTAGGACTTAATCCCACTCACAAGAGGAAGAGCTCATCACTTAATTACCTCTTAATGGTCCCACCTCCTACTATCATCACATTGGTCAGTAAGTTTTGACATCTTTTTTTTTTTTAAACGGGAATGTCTTAAACATATTTTCCACTGTGATGGCAGTAATCTAACAAAATAAAGGAAAAGGAAAAAATTGATCATACCACACAGAGGCTGAAAAGGTGCAGGTCAGATCTGTGTGGATGAGTGAGGGAATGTAATGATGTGCACAGGCCAATTAGGCCAATTAAGTACTCCTCGCCAAAATCAGCTGCTGGTGAGAAGGGGGAAGATTTTTGTGGGTGGGAGATGTGGAGAGTTTATTCTGATTCTACTTTTAAGTGAAATAAGTGAATTAGCAGCAAACGTTGAGTGAGCACTTTATTGTAAATTTCAAGGAAGAGAAAGTAAAAATACTTATCTGAAAGGCTTGGAGAATTAATTAAGGAATAGAGTGAAATCGATGAGCACTGTGAACAGTCCACTAGAGTCTCTGATCCTGAATTCAAAGGAAGACCCTTCATGTGCCTTTCACATGTGCTCAGGTGCTGGAGCAGAGCAGTTATGGTGTGTCTTTGTCAGAGTGATAATTTCCCCAGAGGAGAACATGGGAGGAAGAAAGAAACAGAGTTTCCCAGAGTGTGTTAAGAGGCGAATGCTTATGAGTCCCTACAATTCAAGTATTAACAATTAATGTCTAGTGTGACCATATTTGTACAGAGGGCCTGTGAAGGTGTATTTGGTCATGTGGTAGACTTAGCACCTCTGTATGAAGTGGAAGAGATGCCAGAGCTCATTTCTCTCTGAGTTCTGACAGTAAAAACTGAGTGAGCACTGTGGTAAGAAGGTAGTTGTTTACAAGCCAAAGCCCTTGCCAGAGATCAAACCCTGCCAGACCTGGCTCTAAGTGTCCAAAACCGTGAGAAATGAATCTCAGCCTGTGGTATTTTTGTGATGGCTGCCTGAGCAGACTAAGGCGCCCAGGAGAAAAAGACCAAGTAATAAGATCTGTGAGGAAGTGCATGTAGCGATGGACCTGAAAGCCTAATCCACACAGAGGGAGAGTGAATGTGTTGGAGGGGTGAGTGGTGGGTAACAAATAAGATCCATGGTCTGGCCGTCCCAGTGCAGCTAAGACTTTAGCTGGAAACATAAAACAGCCAGAGATCAGAAGGCATGACACCAACATTGTGAAGGTGATGTTACCCCTCAACTGGCAGGGTTGAGGAGGAGCGCTCTAAGTAGAAGTCACACTTGCTGATGGCACAGAGTTGAAAAATGAGAAATCACGGTGTTGAATGGCCCTTCTCTGTAAATATGCAAATCACTGACAATAATTACTGTAAGAATAACATAAATAAATGTAGACATTTAAAGGGCAAGATATTCAAGGAAAGGATGCAAATTTAAATGGATATATTTGAGTTAAAATTAAAAGTAAAATCAACCGAAATTGGCCATGAATTAAAACGAGGTGGAAGAAGAGGAAGCAAGAGCCATTGGTGTCTGACGGCAGTAGATGAATCATTGTACTACTGCCAAGTTAAAGCTGGGGATCAGCAGTTCGATTTTGCATATTTTGAACTTGAAATGATCTTGAAATTTCCAAATAAAGATGTTGAGTAGGTGGTTTGAAAAGTTGGCCTGGGAATTTGAGGAAAGTACATCCTGGAAATAGAAATCCATGACGTTTTATGCTGAGTAGTGACTGAATTCACGACAGCAGTAGCATTACCTAGGAAGTATGGGAAGAAGAGGAGCCTAAGGGAAGCCCATCAGTGACCCTTGGGAGAGCTTCTTCAGTGGTGTAGATGGACGAGAAAACAGAGAAGGTCAGTTGAGGCACAAGTGAAGAAGGGTAGAAAAGATACAGCAGGATAGACTATCATTGGAAGAAGTTTGTGTATTAAAGGGGAAGAAAAGAAATATAGGAGTTTGGAGGAAGCGATGGGTTGGAGGATAGATAGATGATAGATAGATAGATAGATAGATAGATAGATAGATAGATAGATAGATAGAGATAGATAGATAGATAGATAGATAGATAGATAGATAGATAGATAGATAGATAGATGATAGATATGTTCCTATACATCTTCCAAGTTGTAGAAGATCTGGGGCTGCTTACATCTTAGTGAGTGTATACAGTTGGAAAGGGCATTTTAATATGAATGTAACTTGGGAGTGAGAGAAGTTTAATATATGATTGTAGCAGAGTAGACAAGGATGGGATTCTGGCCACAAGTAGTGAGAGAGACACGAGGATTGACACCGCCTATAATGTGAGGAGAAGAAGGGGACAGGCGTTCTTCAAGGCTGTCTCCAGCATTTTAACGTGTCCTGTCTTCCTTTTTCTGGGTGATCCAGTCTTTTCTTCCTTAGGAAGTGTTCAGGGGAGCATGCGTAGTGGACCTTATGCTCTTAAAGCAGCACCAGATAAGCAGCTCTCTTCTCCTTCTGGTTGTCTTGTGAGCGGCTGGAAGGAAGAAGGAAGCAGAGAAGTACCCTTGGCAGGTTTTAGATGATGAAAGGGAGCTTGTACATGGAAAATATAGGGGATTGGACGTTTCTTAAGGGAAGACAGACTCTTTGGTTGGATTCTCAAAGGTGAGAAAAAATTTTATTGAAACCGGCAAGAGGAGATAGTTTTCAACCTAAGATCAAGTAGTCTCAGAAGCAATTTCACAGAATGGTGGAGGTTACTGGCAGGAATTGGAAAGCAAAAGGCAGAGCCTTTGTTTAAGGGACTGGATGTCAGAGAAAAGAGGGAGGTGGAGTTCAAATTCTATTTCTTGTTTGTTCTCTGTAACCAGCTAATCACCTATAAAATTTCATTTCTATTCTGTTGCTCAGCACACACTCCAGTAAGACGGAGCTTCAATACATAATACTTTTTGGAACTCCTTTTTTTTTTTTTTCCTTTGGATTTGTGTATTTCCCTTTCCCAAAATGTGCTTTAAACCCTATCTATGCGAGGAAAGCTCTCCTGGCAAGA
Organism: Thryonomys swinderianus; assembly: GCA_004025085.1. Taxonomy (NCBI): domain Eukaryota; kingdom Metazoa; phylum Chordata; class Mammalia; order Rodentia; family Thryonomyidae; genus Thryonomys; species Thryonomys swinderianus. The sequence goes on along the minus strand of PVIC010059295.1, from coordinate 294 downwards.
TTTATTATTTCTATTTCTCGGTGTCCTCTTTGTTTTCTAGTATTTTTCTATTGTGAATAATTTATATTTGCTGTAAAAATTTGGAAAACATATAAAATTATAAATTTAAAATAAAATAACATATATTGCCTTTTGGGGGTATATAATACAATATATATTAGTAAAACTAATACTTTTAAAATTAACATCATGAGGGCCAGAGGGTTAGCTCAGTGGTTCCGGTGCCTGCGTCGCAAGCGCAAGGACCTGAGTTCGATCCCCGGTAACCACATATAATGCTGAGTGTGGAGACAC
>PVIC010059294.1:0-10156 GCA_004025085.1 Thryonomys swinderianus | reverse complement strand
ACATAGGAAGAGAGAATATTTTGAGAAACATATCCTCAAACTTCCCAAATCAGACTTTTTGAAAGGATTTTAGTCTAAAAAAACCACTATAAACAGAATAAAAAACAAACCTCATAGAAAGAGAAGAAAGATTTTTCAAATCACATATGCAGGATGAAGATATATTGAAAATATTTAGAGAACTCCTAAAACTTAACAACAAAATGACAAACTGATTCAAAACTGCATAAAAGACGTGTAGATACTTCTCTAAAGAAGATATGTCATTGGCCAATAAACCCATGAGAAGATAGTCAATACTGGCAGTATTGGAAAAATATAATCAAAACCATAATGATATATAATCTCACACCATTAAAATAGTTAATTTTTAAAAGAAAATAACAAGTGTTAGCATAAATTCAGGGAAACTGGAAACATTACACATTGCTGTAGAAATGTAAAGTGGTGTAGCCTCTGTGGGAAAAAGATATAAAAGTACACCAAAAAGTGAAAATAGTGGGTCAGAGATTTAGCTCAGTGGTTCCAGTGCCTGCCTAGCAAGGTCAAGGTCCCTGGTTTGATCCCCAATAAACACATACAACAATGCCAGGTGTGGTGACTCATGCCTACTAGCAATCAGTACCACATACCACAGTGACGGGCATGGTGGCTCATATTTGTAATCCCAGCACTTGGGAGCCAGAAGCAGCAGGATTGCTGAGTTCCAAGGAGTTCAGGGTCAATCTGAACTAGAAAGTGAGATTTTGTCTTAAAAAAAACAGTGAAAATAGAATAAAGAATTAATCCAGTAGTACCACCTGTGAACACACACCCCAAATAATTGAAAGCAGGAACTCAAATAGGTATTTGTACATAAATATTCATAGCAATCTTATTCACAGTAATCAAAAGATGGAAATAATCCAAATGACCACTGGAGATGAATGAATAAACAAAACTTATATACACAGATAGAATGTTATTTAGCCTTCAAAACAAAAGATATTCTGACACATGCTACAACATGGATAAACCTTGAAAATGTGCAAAATGAAATAAATCAGACATAAAAGACCAAACAAATATTACAAGTTCACTTCTATAAGCATCCTACAATAGTAAACTCCACAAAGTCAGAAAGTGGGATGGTGATTGCTCGGGCAAATTAGGAAGAGAGAATAGGACATCACTTTTTCATGGATATGGAGTTCCAGAATCCATTTTCAGCTTGGGATGAAAAGGTCTGGATATTGACTGGATGGTTGCATATAATGTGAATGAGTGTTTTCAGTATACTAGACTATACACTTAAAATGGCAGTTTTTCTTTTTACTGCAATAAAAACATTTTACATTATACCACAATAAGAATAATTAAGCAAAGAAAGACAGTTAAAAAGTTTGCCTCCTTTGAAGATTCAAAATTGAATAAGTGTTGTTTTCTTCATACCCCCATTTAACTTACTGGTTTGGCCTCTGTAAAATTCAAACACATTCTGGAGAACTGGGATGGACCACTGCAAATCTAACCAAATGCTATTCCCATTTGTAGTTTTTGAGCCTGTTATGTGAGCTTTGCTAGAATTCATAGCAGAGACTTGAGTACATGTGTGGCCAATGACCTGACAAATCCACTTTTTCTCCATCTATTTCAGAAAAAAATTAGAAACAATTCACCATATTCCTTTGTATGCAACAGTGTCCATTTTTAGCCTTGCCTAACGTAGTCTGAAAGGACAGAAAAACTAGGCAGAGTGTCACACTGGTCCAGTTAACTGAACCAAGTCACTTTTACTTTTCAGGGAAATATACCTGAAAAAATTCAGTAGCCACCACACAAGTCATTTTTTAAAGTTCAGTGTTTCTTCAGGTCTTGAGATAATACGTTCTAGAAGTACTGCTCCAGCTTATATACAGCAACAGTCAATAATTGATTATCCTTAGAAGGGAAGGGCTATAAATCAAATTCAGTCTCCAGGGCAAAAACCTGGTCTCTTGGACCACATGACCTATGGGATCCTATGGTATTAGGAATAATCAGTAGTAGGAAAATATGACATATAGGTTTTGTGACATGCTTCAATCAAAGAATCATAATTTAGGTCCTGGATCAAAGCCTTGCCAATTGCAAAAGAGATTTATGCATCTTTAAAAAATCAGCTCCCAGGATACTACTAGGCCTTCATAGATAAAAGTGCCTAACCATGAAATAGCAAATGGCCATGATACCAGAACTATCCCCAAGGAGCTAGGCTCTATTACATCCACTGAGCCACAACTTAGGATGGGTGTAGATGGAAGAAGTAAATGAAGGACTTGACATCAATAAAACAAGAAGGGAAAGCAAGTTATGTGAGCAGATACCACAGAGGCAGTTCATGTCATATACTGCTGTTATGAAGCATTTCTCTGTCACCTCCAGCAATGAATGGGAGCCAACTTGGACCAATCAGCTCATGGGAGTTCACTGTTAAAATTTCAGAAATCCCATGAGGCTATTGATGCCATGTTGGAAGTCTGAAAGTGACGTGGTGTAAATAATGATATGATGAAAATTAGCTTATACTAAAAAACAGGTCCCCCCCCAAATCTGGTTTTTACTACTACATCACTACCAGCACACATCTATGATAGCATAGGAATTGGTCCTACATGATTAGTTCATATAGGGTGAAAAAGCCTGAGTTTGAATTACAAATAGCTCAACTCTATACAAATGGGACAGGCTAGAAACGGATGATAACTATAGCCTCCTATTCAGGAAATATTGAAAGCCATAAGTAAGTAGTCATTCTCTCAGTGGGAAGAATTTCAGGTTGTACACCTGGTCAGCCATTTAATATGGAAAAGCAAGTGGCCAAAACATAGACTACACAGAGACTTGTGGACAGTATTATATATCTCAGCCAGCATGCTGGAAAGAGAATACTTTGGTAAGATTAGAGAACGAGAAAGCATAGGATAAAGCATTGTGGGTAGACACAGGGAAGTGGACCGTATGTAAAGATCTTTGCATTGTGTGTTGATCAGGAAACATGCATTATGTAGAAGGCACTAAAACATATCATCCAATTAATATAAGCCATCCTCTGTCATCAGCCATCAATAGAAGGACTCAATATCTAGCAGGTGCAAGAACAAATATACAACCATGAGATTTGCTGTTCTTATCATGTACCACAATACCAAAAGGTCATCGAGCTGACAGAAGGACCAACTCAGAGACAAAACCTTATGAAGATGGCGCACACACTTTAGAACACACTGCACTTTCAAAATGCAGCGCAGTGTACTTTCTGCAGTATGTAGAATATGTAAGTTGTGGAAAAAACAGGGGGAGCAGGGAGCAGGAATAACCCTACTTCCCTTCACTCCTAATGATCCATTTTGATAATTTGTATTTCCCATTCCTAAAACTCTTGGGCTTTAACACCTTAGAGTACTGGTTCCTAAAATACTTCCACAATGGCTGCCATATGGGCACTTTAATCTCCTTACACCAAGGCAGAGAAATGATGAAGAAGCAAAAGGGATTTAAAGCAAGAAACTCAACCCGCCATTACTGGCTGTGAAGAGGGAGAAGGGGGCCCATGGCCAAAGAACTGAGTGTAGTCTCTAGAAACTGAGATCAATGCTTAGTTGATAGCCAATGAGGAAACAGCCCTATAACCAGGAGTGACCAAATTTCATTGCTATCTTAATGACCAAGGTCACAGACTCTTCCCGTGAGTCTCTAGTAAGGTACATAGCTCTGAGACACTTAGATTTTAGGCTGGTGGGTTCCTATCGTATAGACCTGTAAGAAAATGGACCCTCATTGTTTTAACCTGCACTAATTTGTTACAGCAACAATCCAAACCTATGGCAAGAGTCAGGTGGTACAGACCACTGGATCAAGAATAACAGAGGTCACTGCTGATCCTATGGAAGTTGTTCCAGAAAGTGATGAAATTGGAGATCAAATTAAGTGTAGCAGTGCTTTCCAGGGAGCTCGAGATGTGACCCAGGGTAACAGGAGTAGCCTTCATTTCTGATAGACCAAGAAGGAATTTTAGCTGGTAAAGAAATGATATTGGGGGGCCAGAGATTTAGCTCAGTGGTTCCGGCACCTGCCTTACAAGTGCAAGGTCCTGAGTTCAGTTCCCGGCAACCACATACAATGCTGGGTGTGGTAACTCACGCCTACCAGCAATCAGCACCACATACCACAGTGCCGGGTGTGGCGGCTCAGGCCTGTAATCCCAGCACTCGGGAGGCAGAGGCAGGAGGATTGCTGAGTTCACAGTTTGTCTGGGCTACATAGTGAGCTCAGGGCCAGCCTAAACTATAAAGCGAGACCTTGTCTCAAAAAAACAAGAATAAAAACAAAATGATATGGGATCTCTCAATAAGGAGGCATGTATAGTAAACACAACATACTCAGACCCCACTTGGAATGTCAGATGGTTCTATACTAACATTTGCAAGATTTGGGGCAGAGATGCCTGGGAATTTTCCTGGCCTGCATGTACTTCCTGCAGGGACACCCAACACAGTTTTAAAGACACTGGTCCAGGGTTCCAGGATCAACTCTACATGGCCACATTTTGTTGGGCATGAGGAACCCTTGCCTGGTGGGTGAGTATTGGCCCAAGCAGAGCTCCAGTGGAGCCCTGTCCTGCCCAGGTCCCAGGGAAGAAGCCCTGGATCCGTGGACCTAAGGAAGGTCCTGCTGCAGGATCCAGTCATTACTACCACTTGTTCATCATGGGGAAATTGTTTAAATAAAGGGGATGGGAACTTAGAACAGCATCGTGTTACCATTACATACACAGGTGGTAAGTTATTTAAGAAGTTAGTAAGAAGACTGGAAACCTCTAAAGAAGCATAAAGGAAGAGAAGGAAAGCAAACCACTAAGATTTGAGAACAGGGACCACACTCTACCCAAGTTTGAACTCTCAGCATAGTGCATGAAACTTCTTGGGGGGTCTAGGGATGGCTTTTTTTCCAAACTGCATCTTTACCAACTTTGCAAAAAGATCTTCCCCTTGGGGAAGTACTGAGAAAGAAGATTTCACCATTTCCACTGATTCAGGATCTGCTTGGCATCCATTGGCCCATATTTCCGCCCACGAGTGGGATTCATAGGTCACTGCATAACAACAATCCGCTCCTGTTTTGAGACAGTCTCACTACCTCGTCCGGGCTGGACTGCCTCTTGCCTGTCTGCTCTTGCTGTCTTGGATCTTCCTGCCCACAAACGGAGCCCACTGTCTTTCTCCACTTTGCTGCTTGCAGAAGCCCAGCACCTTCCATCTTTGCATGCCTAGAAATGTTACTTTCCAGCGTTAGAGAGTGATGACTGGGAAATAAAAATTGTACATATCTGAAGTGAAGCATGATGTTTTAATATGCTTCTATCTTGTGCAATCAAGCTAGTTAACGTATGAATCTTCCCACACAGTTATCTTTTTGTGTGTGTGTTGACAACACTTGAGATCTACTCTCTTACAGGGTATTCGACACATTATGATTATTATTATGATTGATTACTGTGCACGAGAATGCCAGAAGATAGTCATCTCATACTGGAAGTTGTACACTGGGATCACCATCTCGCTTCTTCCGCCCTCCAACCAGTCAGCTCCAAGCAGTCACTATTCTCCTGTCTGATTGGCTGAGTTAACTTATCTAAGCTTCATCCACTGTCACGGATGACACGATCACATTCCTCCGCTTCCTTCTCCCCTCTGTCCTCTTCCTCTCTCACTATGTGATTTAGGCTGGCCTTGAACTCATAATCCTCCCATATGATTTCTTAAGGCTGAGTATCTCTCTCTCTCTCTCTCTCTCTCTCTCTCTCTCTCTGTGTGTCTCTGTCTCTGTCTCTGTCTCACATCTCTCTTTTTATTTCCATTCACATGAACATGAATACTTAAATGGGTTTTATATCTTGGCTGTTACAGAATTGCTGCAGCAATCCCAGGAGCGCAGATATCTTTGAAGAAGAGAGATTTTTTAACTTCTTCGGATTGCTGGATCATATGGTAGCTCCATGTTTATCATTTTTGAAAAACCTCCATACTGTTCTCTGTAATAACCATATCAACTTATGTTTCCACCAGTAGTACTCAAGGTCCCCTTTTCTCTGCATTTCACAAGTTGTTATCATTTGTCTTTTGATCATAACCATCCGGATAGGTGTGAGGTGTTACTTCACTGTAGTTCTGATTTGCATTTCTCTCATGATTAGTGATGTTGAAGATCCTTCATATACTTCTTGGTCTTTTACACAGATAAATGCCTTTTAATATCTTTTATTCATTTTTATTTGGATATTTAGGCGGTACCAAGGCTTGAACCCAGAACCTTTGCACTGAATTACATCCCTAGCCTCCTTTTTATTTTTTAATTTTAAAAAAATTTATTTATTTATTTATTTATTTATTTATTTATTTTTGAGACAGGGTCTCACTTTGCAGTTCAGGCTGGGCTTGCACTCACTATTTAGCCCAAGCAAGCCTCATACTCAGCAATCCTCCTGCCTCTGCCTCCCGAGTGCTGAGATTACAGGTATGACCCCCCATGCCCAGCATTGTGGTATGTGATATTGATTGCTGGTGGGCGAGAGTCACCCTGCCCCATATTGTTGTATGTGGTTACCAGGAATCAAACCAGGGACCTTGCCTTGCCAGGTGGGCACCAAAACCACTGAGCTAAATCTCCAGCACCCCCCTCTTTTTTTTTCTTTTGAGACTAAGTCTTGCTAAATTGCTTAGGTAGAATTACAACTTGTAACCTTCTTGCTTCAGATTTTCAAAGTAATGAGACTTCAGATGTGTACTACTATTCCCAGTTTAATTGGATATTTAATTTTTATTGCTTTGGTATTGAATTGTATACATTCCTTATATTTTTTGGATATTAACTGGTTATCAACTGTTCTCTCCTAAACTATAGATTGATTGGCTTTCCATTTTGTTAACTGTTTCCTTTGCAGAGACTTCTTAGTTTGATGTTCTACTTAATTTATTTGTGCTTTCATTGCCTGTGCTGTTTGTAACCTAAAAAAAAAGTTTTTAGCAGCATGTGGTGGTTCACACCTGTTGTCCCCTGGTGTTCTGGGAGACTGAGGCAGAATGATTGCAAGTTCAGGCCCAGTCTGGACAACTCAGTGACTTACTGAGACCCTGCCTCAAAATAAAAGATAAAAAAGAGCTTGAGGTTTCTTATGAATTTTAGGGTTGTTTTTTCTGTTTCTATAAAAATGACATTGGAATTTTTTATGGGGATTGTATTGACTCCGTAGATTGCTTTGGTAGTATGGGCATTTAAACAATACTAATTCTATTTCATGAATGTGAGATTTCTTTCCATTTATTTGTGTTATCTTTGATTTCTTTTATCAATGCTTTAGAGTTTTCAGTGATTACATTTTTTACTTCCTTGGCTAAATTTATTTTGAGATATTTTATTCTCTTTGCTGCCTTTGTAAGTGGGATTGTTCCTTTGATTGCTTTTTGTATTTTTCCCTTGTTTATTCATGGAATTGAACCCAGGACCTTGAGTGTGCTAGGCAAACACTACCACTGAACTATATCCCCAATTTACCTTGAATTCTTTTCTGGGTAGTTTTTCCTTAATGCACAGGAATTCTATCTGTTTTTGTATATTGATTCTTTTGGGGTTCCTTGGGACACCCAGTGGATTGATAGTGCCTCAGGTTGACTCGGGAGGCAGAAGACTGCAAACTCCACAGAGTCCAAACAAGCTTGTCTTGAAAAACATGCTATTTCGCCAGCTGTCACAGAGGTGGACTTTATAGGGAAAACAAAAAAGCTCCTAAGTCAGTCAGTTTAAAGTCAAGTATTCAGCCACCCTGTCACTGGCCTTGCTTACTGCCCCACTGCCTAAAACAAACACCTGCACTCAGAGCTCTGTGCCTTTGTTGTTCCTCAGTAAATCTGGGGGTTTGAGTCAGTTCAAGGCTTCGGTCCATTCTAGTAAAGACCCAGGCCCTCCCCAGAAAGATATTCTCTGACATTCAGGTCTTCTTTTATCTCTCTAACTGCATTTCCTAACCTGAACCTGGCAGATTTTATATTATCAACTTCACTGATTTTGTTTATAATCTGAAGTCAGTTTTATCTGATAAGGGCATAATGCCTTCTCTGTTTCCTTTTGGTTTCTATTTTTGTGGAATATCTTTTTGCTTTCTGTGTTCTTTTGTGTGTGTGTGTGTGTGTGTGTGTGTAGAGAATTGAACTCAGCTTCTACACTGAGCTACATCTCCAGCCATTCTATCTATCTAATCTATCTATCTATCTATCTATCTATCTATCTATCTATCTATCTATCTATCTATCTATCTATCTATCTATCTAGACAGGGTCTCTTCCCCCACCCCAGTGCTGGGATTATAGGCGTGAGCCACCACACCCGGCACTGTGGTATGTGGTATTGATGGCTGGTGGGCATGAGACTCCACACCCAGCATTGTATGTGGTTACCGGGGATCGAACTCAGGACTTTGCACTTGCGAGGCAGGCGCCGGAACCACTGAGCTAACCCTCCAGCCCCTTGCTTTCTGTGTTCTTAAAGGAAATGTGGGTCTCTCCTCGGAGCTTACATTTTAAGTCTTGTTTTAAAAATCCATACAGCCACTCTTTTTTTATTAGGCCACTTAATCTGTTCACATTTCATGTATTTGTTGATAAAGGAGGTCTTATTAGTGCCATGATCATCTTTCTGTACTTCAGTTCCTTTGAAATTTTCTGTCTCTTGCTTCTTTTCTCTGTGATTTGTTAATTTTCTGTCATGGTGGGCTTTGATTTCCTTTATCGTTCGTGTGCTTTCTGTAGAGTTGTGCTTTCTGGTCACCTCAAGGCTTACATTTCTCATGTCGTGAAAATATATTTAAGTGAACAAGAATTTAGTTTCATTTACATACAAAACTCTCTACTTTTGCTCCTCACACAAATTGTATGGTTTTCATGCCACAATGTACATTTTTAGTTGTTTATCCATTAGAAAGCTATTGTACCTACTTTTTTTTTTTTTTTTGAGACAGGGTCTCGCTTTGTAGTTCAGGCTGGCCCTGAGCTCACTATGTAGACTAGGCAAGCCTCGAACTCAGCAATCCTCCTGCCTCTGCCTCCTGAGTGCAGGGATTACAGGCATGAGCCATCATGCCCAGCTATTGTACCTACTTTTAATTTTACAGTGAGTGACAAGTGCTTTACCCTGTCATTAGCAGAGTCCTAGGGTTATTTTAGTTTGGCTACATATTTACCTTTACCAGGGACTCCTCTCCTCTTATGTATGCTTTCATGATGTGGATTATCATCCCTTCATCTCAGTTTTAAATACTATCATTAGCATATCTTGTTGGACAGGGCTTGTGGTGATAAACTCCCTGGACTTATATTTGTCTGGAAAACCCTCATCTCTTCTTCATTTCTGAGGGATACTTTTGCTAAGCAAAGTATCCTTAGTTGGCAGGTATTTTTCTTTTAGCACCTTGAACACCTCATCCCACTCTTGCCTGACCTACGAGGCTTCTGCTGCGAAATCCCACTATCTAAAAGGAGGAAGGTTTCTCTTCTACGTGACTTCTCTCTTTTCTCGTGCTGCTTTTAAAATTCATTTCATCTTTCATTTTTGTCAGTTTGATTATATGGTGTCTCAGTGAAAATCTCTTTAGGTAGAACCTGTTTGGCCAGCCTTTGAATGTCCTTTACCTAGATGATCGTATGTCTCTCCATAGTGGGACAGTTTTCAGTCATTACTTTTTAAAATACATTTCTGTTCAACCTTCCTCCCCTACTAGAACTCTCTTCATCTGTAAGGGATTAAGGATTTTTTCAAAGAGTCGAACAAAATTTTAATGAGAGATAGCTTCTGGGTAAGAGTGACAGAAGGGGGACCTGAAAGTTGGTTGTCCTTGTCTTTTTAGACTTATTTATTTACTTATTTATTGGTACCAGGGATCAGACTCATGACCTTGTGCTTGCAAGCCATGCAGCAGAATCACTGAGCTAAATCCCAGTCCCTTGATCTGTAAGTTAGTTCTCATAATGATATCCTATCTCTCCCGTGGGCTTTCTCTTACTCCTTTTCATTCTTTTTGTTGATGTCACTCTGTTTTGCTTTCCTCTAACTGGAAAATGTCACGTAACGTGTCTTCAAATGCACA
>PVIC010059293.1:0-10172 GCA_004025085.1 Thryonomys swinderianus | reverse complement strand
ACAAACCTTTTATAAAGCAGTTGGGAAATGCTGTGATCCAACAAAACCACTTCTGGGGAGTTACCTGGAATGGAAGAAACAAATAAGGAGAAAAGAAGCCAAATGCAGGCACCTATTCCAAGCAGAAGAATCTAAAATTAGAACCAAGTGAACATCAACCTAAATGTATAACAGCAGGGTAGCTAAGAAAATCATGACACATGACTGAAAGGAACATTAGATAATCATCAAAATTCTTGAAGAAAAACTGACAAGACCAAGTGTGGGTCACTAGAACCTGTACCTGTTTATATGGAGGAAGAGCTTAGGAAGTGTTAAAGGGAATTATATATGGTCATAGTTTTTATAGATATATTGCTCTCACTAAATAATGTTATTTTAAAAATAGTCCACAAGTAGGGCTGGGGATTTAGCTTAGTGGCATCACGGCCTGCCTTGCAAGCACAAAGTTGTGAGTTTGATCCCCAGTACCACAAAAAATACATATAAAATAATTCACAAGTTTTAATTTTTAGTCATTTATTTACTTGTTTACAATGTGGGGATTGTGCCCTGGAGCAAGTTTCCTTTTTTTTTTTTTTTTTTTTGAGACAGGGTCTCGCTTTGTAGTTCAGGCTGGCTCTGAGCTCACTATGTAGCCTAGGCAAGCTTCGAACTCAGCAATCCTCCTGTCTCTGCCTCCCGAGTGCTGGGATTACAGGTGTGAGCCACCATGCCCAGCACTGTGGTATGTGGTATTGATTGCTGCTGGGCGTGAGTCTCCACGCCCAGCATTGTATGTGGTTTCCTGGGGATCGAACTCAGGACCTTGCGCATGCAAAGTAGGCATGCCGGAACCACTGAGCTAATCCTCCAGCCCTCAAGTTTCCATTTTTAAAGTGAATCCCCTTGGTGTGTTAGAACACACCTGTAATCCAGCACTCTAGAAGATGAGACAGGGGATTGAGAGTTTAAGGCCAACATGGGCAGTTTAGTGACTTAGTGAACAGGGATGTCGCTCAGTATGGTGGCCCTGGTTCAGTCCCTAGAACCACAAAACAAAAAATGAACCCAAAGTTTTCGGGTGTTTGAGAAAGAGGTTAGGTTATCACATTTGTGTCTTAGAATAAAACATTTTCAGCTGATCTTGTTTCCTTTGTCAACTCTCATTCCATTATTTTTTTTCTTGAGTAGACTTATTAGGAGTTTAATAATTCATTGACTAAGTTTGTCTTGATAAGAATCAGTTCTGAGATTCATTCCGGTTTTTTATCACTTTTGTTTTGAAGCAATACTGAAAATACTGAGCAGTTTCAGCCAAGCGAAAGCATTCCGTCTTCCCAGAGGCACCCGGCGAGGCCAGGTGAGTCAGAACAGACTGTGCACCCCGGGGAAGCTCTGGTCCTGTGATGGTGCCAGGAAATGGGACCAGGAAAGGCCGCGATCACAGCCTTCGCTCTGGGGCGACTTGGGAATGAGTAACACACTCAGGGCATCCTCACTTCTTATAAAATCAGGTTGATTTTGCAGAGCAAAGGAATGCTTGCTCTAGAATTATGCAGAACTGTGTAAGGAAGCAACTGTTTTGAAAATCACATAATAAAATAACAAACATTTCTGCATCCAGCTGACAGTAACTATGACTCAACCAGCTGACAAAGCCAAGATGAAAGGTTTTTCTAAACTGAAGTTTTAACTTACTCGTTCCATTCTGCCTTTCCAGATCTTATTTCTTTTCCATGGCAACAACATCAGCTGCTAACTGCTGCATATTAAACATTCAAAACATGTCTGTGGCCAACCCTGGATGGCTACAGCATTATTAACCCTAAATGAATAGCATGTGTAGCAGCTCTTATGGAAGAGTTTTTGTCCCAACTTGTTAAATAATCCTTTTTGTCCTACTATGTTCTATTACTGCTGTTTTGGTACTGTGTGTTAAGCAGTCCTTTTGGTCCTGCTTATTACAGTATTGTGTGATCACTTCTAGAAGTACCCTTAGATTCCAGAGGACCTACCTGTGAAGCCTGGCCAGGGCACCAATCTCCCAGGAAGCATTTATTCCCTTGGAAACACCACTGCTAGACATTCTCAGTCTCAACTATGTTCGGTTTGAGCAATGTTTTTTAAAAGTTACTAAAGTAATTGTGAGGATGGGCTGGACTGCGCGGTACCATAATAAATAAATAAATACATACATACATAAATGTCTACCCTAATTTTTTCCCAAAAGTTTGCATGACTTGCGTCAAATTATTTAAGGGTCAGTGACTTAAAAAGATGACTATATGACAAATGAGTTCTGTTTAGCTCACGAAAGAGATGAGAAATTTCCCAGAGACACCTAACATGGTGTGATAGGGACTGTTTGGTCCTTGCCACTTCCCAGTTGAACCAGATACACTTCACGTTGTATGTAGTGTGTTGTTCTGGGTCTCAGGCTTGGCTGTAAACCTATCACCTTAGTGGGCTGAGAGACTTTGCTCCCTGGGTTTATGTCTTGGCTCCATCATCTTCGGCTGTGGTAATCTTAGAAAAAGCTCTAACCTGCTGTGACTCTCCCTCTGCACTGATAAATGGGAATGGGATAAATGGGGTAATTCTGGACCTTTTTGTAACTTCTTTCTAGTTCCAGGGCTCTGCCAGTGTCACGTAACCTTATTGTACCTCTGCATTGTACCTCTGCTTGACACTGAATTTCCATCTCATTCAAAAACACTTTTAGGGGACCCAGATTTAGCTCAGTGGTTCCAGTGCCTCCCTCACAAGCGCAAGGCCCTGAGTTCCATCACCACATACAACGCTGGGCATGGTGACTCACGCCCACCAGTAATCAACACCACATACCACAGTGCCAGGCATGGTGGCTCACACCTGTCATCCCAGCACTTGGGAGACAGAGGCAGGAGGATTGCTGAGTTCGAGGCTTGCCTGGGCTACATAGTGATCTCAGAGCCAGCCTGAACTACGAAGCAAGACCCTGTCTCAAAAAAAAAAAAAAAAAAAAAAAAAAAAACACTTTTAGGGGCAGAGATTTTAGCTCAGTGCTTCCAGCGCCTACCTACCAAACTCAGGGTCCCTGGTTTGATCTGGTAACCACATACAACAATACTGGGCATGGTGATTTATGCTCACCAGCACTTAGTACCACACACCACATTGCCTCGTGTGGTGGCTCACACCTGTAATCCCAGCACTTGGGAGGCAGAGGTAAGAGGATTGCTGAGTTTGAGGTTTGCCTAGGCTACATAGTGAGCTCAGGGCCAGTGTGAACTACAAAGTGAGACCCTGACTATAAATAAATAAATAAATAAATAAATAAATAAATAAATAAATAAATAAGTAAATAAATAAGTAAGTAAGTAAGTGTGTGTGTGTGTGTATTGTCCTTTCAGTTATTTTTGAAGGACTAAGGATTGAACCCAGGGCCTCATGCGTACTAGGCAAGTGCTATATAACAGAGCTACATCTCTAGTTTAGTCCTTTTAAATTTTAGCATCATTTCAGCATGTTTTAATAATTCTCTTTGAATTTCGACAAAATTGTGTTGACCTTATAGTTACTTGAAAACAAATTTAATCTCTTTCTATATTGTTTTCCCAAGCAAAAACTATTCTGTTTTACTTATCCTCTTTTATGTCTCAGTAAAACTTATAGCTTCCTTTATATAAATTCTGCTCTTTATTTTTTTTAATTCTTTATTGGTACAATTTATATACATCTCACAATCACACATAACATCGGGGAATTTGTACCAATATATGAGACAAGTTAATTCTCATTTTTACCCATATCCCTACCTACCCACACCTCCCCACCCCCTATATACACGCTCTTTTATTTTCTTTCAGAATCGTATTTATTCCTTCCCCTCATTACATTCCCACACCAAATTTCCTTTGGAAACTTCCCATTCTACAAAAACTGTCACACTTTCTAGAGCTCATTTGCATCTACAGGTGCTCATATCAAAGAAAAGATCCAGTATTTGTCTATCTGTGATCTATTTATTTCACTTATTAGTGTGTCCTCCAGGTGTAACCATTTGCACATAAATGAATCAATCTTTGTCATTCTTTAAATAATACTCCATTTTATAAAGAAACCACATCTTTATCCACTCTCTTGTTGATGGACATTTGGGTTGTTTCCACAATTGAGCTATCACGAACTGAGCTGTCTGCTCTTTATTTTGAGGTTATATCCTAGGTATTTCTAATCCTTATTGTCATTATTTTATTGTCAATAAGTCTTCCAAATAATACAACTGATTTGGAGACTCAATGATTTTTTATAAGTGGGTCTGAAAAGGTATTGTGTTTATAAGCTCGCTTACTTAAGATCTTTTTGGATGATTGTCCTGGATTTTCCAGGTAGAAAGCCACACCTATGTGGACTTGCAGAACAATCTAAAATAATAACAATAGGCTGCATTATTACCTGGTTCGCTGCATTAACAAAATTGCCTTCCCTCTTCAAATTACTATAGGGTGAGTGCTTTGTGTTCGTGATAGCCCCTGTGGTGGATGGAAAGAGACCACCCCACCATAAAAAAAAAAAACTTTTTTTTTTTGGCAGTGCTGCTGTTTCAAACCAGGGCCTCAGACAAGCTAGGCCACCACTATATCACTGAGCTACATCTGTGACTCTTTTTATTTTATTCTGAGAGCTGACCTGAACTTGCAATTCGCTTTGCTCAGCCTGCTAAGTGTGCCAACATGCCCAGCTCCCTGTACAGACTTATAAAAATAGCTTCAGCTTTTAAAAATTCAAGAATTGATGTTGAAAACTTTTCAATATTGCAAAAAATCTTGTATTTTACACTTCTAACCTATCAGTAGGTTCTATGATTGTCAAGTCAATTTTTTAGTTCATGAAGTAACCCTTACTAGTCAGTGTGTCCCTCTTTAGCTGAACTATTAAAATTGGTTGGGTGGTATTGTCTTTTGCATATGCCCACCCTGTTGTTGGAGGCTGGGTGCCAGCCTTCTTACAGGGTTCGAGTTCTGACCCATTACCTCCTTCCTTGTAAACACTGAATCTCAGGAAAGGAGACCGAAATGTTCAGGTCCACTAGCTCCAGATTCTTACCATTGCCCATACTGGTACTCCCACTGGAGTACCTCAGAGATATAGCAGAGTCTGTGTCCCCAAACTAAGACTCTTTTTGTGTTGTCCACCCACAGCCTCCACCAGTTTCTCCTATTTCAGAGAGGCTGTGTCCATCTATCTACTTCTTTATGAAAGCCACAGCTATCATTTCTCGGTCTGTAAACAAATCTGATTGGCTGTTTCTACAAAATACATCTCATTTATTCACAGCCCATTGGCTGCATCTATACCACCCCAGGGTATGCTGCCATTTTCCTTCTAACTGTTCTATCCATTCCCTTTCCTGCCGCACAAGATTTTCTTCTTTGCACTATGATCAGGATGAGCTTTTGAAAACACAACCCTCTTCTGTTACTTTTCCTAACATTCTTTTAGCTTTTTTTTTTTTTTTTTGAGAAAAGGTCTCACTTTGTAGTTCAGGCTGACCCTGAACTCACTATGTAGTCCCAGCAAGCCTTGAACTCACAGCAATCCTCCTGCCTCTGCCTCCCAAGTGCTAGGATTACAGGCATGAGCCACCATTCCCAGATTTCTAAGATTCTTAACTACTTTCCAATCTAGCAGTCTACTTTCCTTCTTTCTTATGAGGCTCCAGACACTTGATACCCTCTCAGTCCTAGAACCCACCAAGCTAAATATCTTACTCACATTTGTGAACTCAGCCCCTAGCCCAATGCTAGCACCTTCGATAACATTTTAAAATATGTCTGAACCTAATTGGAGTGCTTTGTTTTCTGTTGGTATAACAGAATCTCAGACTGGGTAACTGTAAAGAGAAGTTTGTTGAGCTCACACACAGTTCAGGAGGTTTGAGGACATGAGGCCAACATCAGTTTGGCCCTGGCCAAGACCTCATGCTGGATGCTACCACTCCGGTGGGAATGTGTGTAAGAAGGAGAGATTATAGCACCAAACAGGATGCAAAAAAAAAAATGATGCAAGGCTGGGCTTGCTCTTATAACAACTCACTGTCTAGAGAATTAACTCCACTCCTATGAGACCTACCTTCGTCCCTGCTGGGGCAGCTTCTCCAATAACGTTTCAAATCTTGGTTTTGTTTAGAGTTTGAAATTTTTCTGTTTTATTTATTGAATTCTATTTTAAGCTGTTATTTCTTTATGACTTTAAGAGTTTCTTGTGGATTTTTCTCTTTCTGGTTTTTGCTTTCTTTACTTCGTTTGGGTTGAACAGTCATTTGGTTTATTCTCATCCCTCGTGTTGAGTTGTACCCCACAGGCTCCTCAGAGCTGCGTGGCTCCCTCTGTCCCCACCCCCCTGCTCTCTTGCCATTATCTAGCTTCTTCTTTTTCCAGCTTGATATTATATATTGTTGTGATCAAACTCATAATGATTTCAAATATCTTTATGTATCCGTCTGAGTTTACCACTTGTGCAAATTATCAGTTGATATTCTTTGGCCATTAGTCCAGTGGGATTACTGTTTCTTATGCTTTGCAAAAGTTCCGTGTATAGAATCTAGAAATAAATAAGTCTACTGTTGGTTTTAAAATCTACAAATACTTGGGCCAGAGATTTAGCTCAGTGGTTCGGGTGCCTGCCTCGCAAGCGCAAGGTCCTGAGTTTGATCCCCGGTAACCACATAGAATGCTGGGCGTGGTGACTCACGCCCACCAGCAATCAATACCGCATACCACAGTGCCGGGCATGGTGGCTCACACCTGTCATCCCAGCACTGGGGGTGGTGGGGGGCAGAGGCAGGAGGATTGCTGAGTTCGAGGTTTATCTGGGCTACTTAGTGAGCTCAGGGCCAGCCTGAACTACAAAGCAAGACCCTATCTCAAAAAAAAAAAAAAAAATCTACAAATACTTTTTACTTCTGTGTCCACTTTCTTTTAACTGTGTTGATAATACTCCTCATAGTGTTGAATGAAACTTAATTTTCATGCAATCAGACTCATCAATTATTTGCCCTTGGGTTTATGCTCTTTGCCTGAAAAATCCTGTCCTCACTTTGTGACCTTTCTTCAGGTCACAAAGACACGTGCCTTATATTTTCTCCTTCTAACACCATATTTATACCTTTTATATTTAGATCATTGATATCTACTCTTTTTTTTTTTTTTTAGACAGGGTCTCGCTTTGTAGTTCAGGCTCGCCCTGAGCTCATTATGTAGCACAGACAAGCCTCGAACTCAGCAATCCTCCTGCCTCTGCCTCCTAAGTGCTGGGATTACAGGCATGAGCCACCACGCCCAGCATTGTAATATATAGTACCAGGGATGGAATTTCGGACCTTGTGCTTTTGAGGCAGAGGCTGGAACCACTGAGCTAAATTCCTGGTAATCCCCCCTTTATTTTTGAAGCCAGGCTGGAAAGTGAACCAGGTCTCTACACTGAGCTATACCCTACAGGACAGGACCTCACTAAGTCATCTAGGCTAGCCTTAAACTAATGATCTTCCAGCCTCAGCCTGCCAAGTAGCTGGGATTACAAATATGCACTGCCACACCCAGCTAGAGTCTGCTTTTGCATGTGGTTTTAGGGAGTGGTTTTATTTATTTTTATCTCACATAAGCTTTCCAGTGGGATCAAACCTCCTCCACTGATTTCTGGGGTCCACTTTATCTAATTTTAAGTCCTTGTTAAGAGTACACAGGTTAGGGCCATGGATTTAGTTCAGTGGTTCCTGCATCTGCCTGCCAAGCACAAGGTCCTGAGTTCGATTCCCTGGTACCACATACCACAATGCCAGACATCCCAGCACTTAGGAGTCAGAGACAGGAGGATTGATGTGAGTTCAAGGCTAGCCTGGGCTACATAGTGAGTTCAGGGTCAGCCTGAACTACAAAGTGAGACCCTGTCTAAAAAAAAGAAAAAGAATACACAGGTGTACTTAACTCTGAACTTATCCTTCTGCTTCTTTGGTCTGTCCCTGAACCTTTACCAGCTGATCCTGATTGCTGTGTTTTTGTTCTATGATTTATGTCTAATACTGCAGTCTCTCCTTTTTAGTCTTCTGCTTTAAGCTTATTCAGGGCATTCCTTTCCCATGTGACTTTATTGAACCCCTCAAAAAAGCCTACAGAGAATTTTGAGCATCATTTTATTTAATTTACCAGTTATTTGGAGTAACTGACATCACAACAATGAGATACACCAAATAGGACCATGGAATGCCTTCTCAAGTTTTCCAGTCACTTTGTATATTCTGTATTTTGAAGTTTTACTTTCCCCACATAGAAGTCCCTTCTAAGTCAATCCCTACATATTTTACATTTGCTTAATATTGTGAATATCTGTTTTTCCCTCCCAGTCAGTTATGGCCAGTTAAGAAAAATGCTGTTAGCGCCAGAGGTTTACTTCAGTGGTTCTAGTGCCTGCCTAGCAGGCGTAAGGTCCCTGGTTCAATCCCTGGTGACCACATACAACAATAATGGGTGTGGTGATTTACACCTGTAATCCCAGCAATCTGGAGGCAGAGGCAGGAAGGTTGCTGAGTTCAAGGCTTGCCTGGGCTAAATAGTGAGCTCAGGGCAAGCCTGAACTACAAAGAGGGCCCTGTCTCAAAAAACAAAACAAACAAACAAAAAAATGCTGTTGGCTTTTGTAAGCTGATTGTTGGACTTTTTATGTGGATGGTCAGATCCATTGCAGATAATGACAGCTAAAGCGCTCTCCTTGTGCTACTTTCACCTGGACTTCTTTGTCTTCACACACGACGTGGACAGGCTCTTTGGCCCTGTGAAAAGTGGACTGTTCTGATCTTTAAAGGAATGTATTCCATCGTGTCTGCTGTTTTGGTTTGATAATTACTTATCATATTAGGAGAGTTTCTTTCTAATGTTAGTCTTCTAAGAGGACTTTTAGTATTCTTCCTACTAAGCAGGTACTGAGCTTAGTGAAATACTTACTGGAAAATTTGGAAAAGCCCCACAGGGTGAACTCATAGCATGACTGTTCACAGGGAGGATCTTAGATGAGTGCTGTCACAGTACCAACCTGGACTCAGAAAACCTGTCTACAGGCCCAGCAATTTCATCAATCATCAATCATGGTGGCCTAATATGTAGAGTGAGAGCTTGCAGTAAATAATACCAGCTCTTCCTAATTTTACTACAAATAAAAGGATACTATCACATTTCTAAGTTTTTTTTTTTTTTTTTGAGACAGGGTCTCACTTTGTAATTCAGGCTAGCTCTGAGCTTACTATGTAGCCCAGGCAAGCCTCGAACTCCGCAATCCTCCTGCCTCTGCCTCCTGAGTGCTGGGATTACAGGCATGAGCCACCACGCCCGGCCTCATATAAGTTTTGAGTCCCTCTTTAGACATGATCCTCTAAATGAAATTGTTGTTTTCATCTCTTCTCATAATTAAATGTTGCTTGGGGCCACAGATACAGCTAAGTGGCGCTGTGCCTGCCTGGCACATATAAAGGTCCTGAGCTCAATTCTACAAAAAAGAAGGTGCTCTCAACCTGATGTTGAATTGGTATCTTGAGCAATTATCCAACTTCAGCTGGTATTCAGTTTCAGTGGAGTACTGCCCAGGTCTGTGTCCCCACCGCCCCATGGAGGCAGCTCCCAGAGCTGGATCTGGAGATCAGTGTTGTTGCTCAGTGGCCATGAAGGACCCACAAAGCTCCAGGCTGCTCTTATCTCTGACCCCACATGTAGCTTGACAGCGTTGCCAAAGCCAAACCCTTATCCACCTCCCCTCAGGCCTGCGGCCCATTCTGTCCTGTCTATGCAGCTGCAGAGTCCAGGAAGCTGGGTGCCAACTTGCCTCTTCCAGTCTCCACTGTCCACATCAAGTCCTGAGCTTCCATTGGCACATGGTCTGGCATCCAACTGGACACTCAGCATGAGTAGCGTTGGCACAGGAGCAACAGGCATACGCTGTCCGGGACACTCAGGGCCCCTGTCCACCTGGCATGTGAGGCCCTCACGTGGCCCCTGTCTGCTCCCCATGACATGCTCAGTGCTCCTCAGACCTGCCCATCCCCACTCACGGCCCGCTCCACTCCAGATGGTATCCAGGGCCCAGCCGCCTTGATCCCAGCTCCTGTCCTCTGGGCCCTCTTCCCTATGTAGTATCTCCAGACGCTGAGCTGTAGCTTTTCT
>PVIC010059292.1:0-10159 GCA_004025085.1 Thryonomys swinderianus | reverse complement strand
AGCTGGCTCTGAGCTCACTATGTAGCCCAGGCAAGCCTTGAACTCAGCAATCCTCCTGTCTCTGCCTCCTGAGTGCTGGGATTACAGGAGTGAGCCACCACGCCCGGCAATAACATTATCTTTTTAATTCACTTACTAAATCTGAGTTTTTGTAAACTTTTGCAGGTTTTTCTCAAAAAACAAGCAATGAAGGTTAAATTTTTGTCATTTTTAAATTTACCTCTTATTGTACTGGCCAGAATATTACTAAATTTTTTGTAACATTTATGACAAAAGATATTATTTCTTTATTCTGTAGTTTGGAAAAAAAAAACTGTCAGCCTTACAAAATTATATGACACATTAGTTGTCAAATTTCCGACGATGATTTTCAGTATGTTCAGATAATATTTTTTCTGTTCCTATCCTGAAGCGAGCTTTCCATCTTTGGTAGATATTGGATTTTGTTAAAAGGCATTGGTGACACAATTTTAGGTCATATGTGTGCTTTTTTTCCCCTTTATTTTGTTGAAAAAGCAAGGATGGTTTTCATTTTTTATAATTGTGTTAGTCACTATGGAGTTAATCCATCAAAACTATGCATTTTATATTTTTGTTTACATCAGTATCATTTAAAGAAATCTTTCATGAGTGTTGGCAATTTTTTAAATTTATTTTGTCAATTTCTTACTGGTGGGCATAACATTTGATTACAGAAACCCAATCTGTACTTTTCTACTGTAAATTTGTACTTGGGCATAACTGTAGTCAACTGTGATCCTCCGTAGCTGTGCCTAAATTATATAGGATGCAACCTTTGTGTTTATTTCTTTGGTTGGACAAATGGCAAGGCCACATGTACACAGGCGCATGAGTTTCAAAACAGGATTTTAACCCTCATAATGTTCCATGTAGCAGTTTGTGTGTATGTTTACCTATGTGCATGGAACATGCCATTGTTATGTGTAATGACTATCTGGGATAAGACAATAGAAGCAAATAATACTTTTGGTGTACAGTTGTATTGGTACTTACCTTGTAGTTCATATAGAAGTTTATTTCTATTGTTAATTTTTTGCCTTCTTACAGCAAAAAAAAGTCAAAGTAGAAAATTTTGATAGTTTTGTTTGTTTGTTTTTGAGACAGAATCTCACTTTGTAGCTCAGGCTAGCCCTGAGCTTACTTTGTAGCCCAGGCAAGCCTCAAACTCAGCAATCCTCCTGCCTCTGCCTCCCAAGAGCTTGGATTACAGGTGTGAGCCACTACACTTGGCTAGTTTTGATATTTTTACTGTTAAATACTCATTGTTCAATATAATAAAATGCATAAAATTAATAATTCATCAATATAAATTTTCTAAAGAGTTAACATGGGTTATTATGCACCCACAAAAATGTACCTTTAACATAAAATTTGTGTTATACCCTTTATAATATTCAGTGTAACCTGTCAGGGAAACTAGTGCTAACTCCTTTATAAAGAGTCTTGGAGGAATCATGTAAATTTTCCAGACTAGCGCTGCACTGTAATCAAGATAAGTGAAACCCACCATAAAGTTTCCACTGGGCTACTGAAGATTTCACTGCAGAAGTTTTGCTTGTAGATTTATCTTGTATAGAAATTGGTTATTTGGCTATTATTGCATTCATTTTTCTTCCTTTCTTTTGCTCTTTGCCATTTTTCATATTTGTAGTTACTTAGACCCAAACCTTCTTAATTTAAACAAGACCCACTATAACAACTTAATGTTTTTTCTAAACAACTAACATTTTTCAATATCTCTTCATTTCCTGGATTATGATAAGAACTTTATAATTATCTATTGCTAAAAGAACTATTGTCACAACTTCCTGAGTTATTCTTTATAATTTATGTATTGTTTCATTAGGAAAAGCTGTTACTTATAGTCAAAATGTACCTGAAGCATCTGCTGTATTTGATATATTAGTGAAATGATGTGTCTTCTGAACTGATATTACTTCTTTTCATAGAATGCATTATAGGTTATAGTCCAGAGATATTCTCTGTGCTAAATTCTTTGTCTCGGTCATAAAAATAAACTGATTTTGTCTTCCTTTTGGGGGAATAGCCTAGATGGAGTTAAAATTATTGGTTTAAATGATTTCACTAGAGTCTTTTCCTAATTCCTTTATAATTTTAATTTTATAGTTACTCTTTGTTCATTGTGAGTATAATTATCAACTTTATTCAGCATTTCTTCTCTTTACATTTTCTAATTGTTTAACACATTTTTTTTTTTTTTTTTTAGACAGGGTCTCGCTTTATAGTTCAGGCTAGCTCTGAGCTCACTATGTAGCCCAGGCAAGCCTCGAGCTCAGCAATCCTCCTGTCTCTGCCTCCCAAGTGCTGAGATTACAGGCGTGAGCCACCATGCCCGGCACAACAGATTATTTCTTTATTCTGTTTTCTTATGAAACTTTTAGACTAGTTATTATTTTTTTAATGTAACCTGTAGCCTGATTGATTTGTTAACCTAAGGATCACTTGTTTTTATAAATAATATCCTGCCTCATTTTCCCTTTGATATATGCTTTTTGTATAGTCTTTCACTTATCTTCTGAACTGTGATGGATGGTCCTGATGCCATACTATTTATTTATTTATTTATTTATTTTGTTTTTTTGGAGACGGTCTTGCTTTGTAGTTCAGGCTGGCTCTGAGCTCACTATGTAGTCCAGGCAAGCCTTGAACTGAGCAATCCTACTGCCTCTGCCTCCAGAGTGCTGGGATGACAGGCGTGAGCCACTATGCCAGGCACTGTGGTATGTGGTATTGATTGCTGTTGGGTGTGAGTCACCACGCCCAGCATTGTATGTGGTTACCGGGGATTGAACTCAGGACCTTGCTCTTGCAAGGCAGGCGCTGAAACCACTGAGCTTAATCTCCAGCCCCATACTAATTATTACTACCATGTGTTTTCCCATTTCATATCACTTTTGCATCTTTCTACTAGTGTTTACTCTGGCTTCCCGTTGTTTCCAAAATGCACCATATACATTCTTACTAGGTCTTTTTTTTAATTAAATTATTTATTGGTACATTTTATATACATCTCACAATCACACATAACATTGGGGAATTTGTACCAGTATATGACACACGTTATCATTTTTACCCACATCCCTACCCACCCACACCTCCCCACCCCTTATATACATGCTCTTTTATTTTCTTTCAGAACCATATTTATTCCTTGCCCTCATTACATTCCCACACCAAAATTCCTTTGGAAATTTCCCATTCTACAAAAACCTGTCATACTTTCTAGAGCTCGTTTACATTTACAGGTGATCATATCAAAGGGAAGATCCGGTATTTGCTTATCTGTGATCTATTGATTTCACTTATTAGTGTGTCCTCCAGGTGTATCCATTTGCACATAAATGGATCTTGTCATTCTTTATGGCAAAATAATACTTCATTTTATTAAAAAAACACATCTTACTAGGTCTTAATGATAAACATTTTCCCAAAATATACTCTTGGCTCAGTATGCCCTTCACTGGAGTCTCTGCTGGCTCACTGCTCCCTTCCCTTCCCTTGTGTTTGTTTTTCTTTCTAGCTTCCTGGTTATTTACCTTATCATTTTCTTCTGTAGGCCACACAATCTTATTTTAATCCCCCTTGTCATATAATTATTTTCTGTTCTCTTTTAAAGGATGTTTTCCTCCCATTATATTTCACCTTAAATATACTTACTCTGAACTCCTCTTAAAGACAATACGAAATTTTCAAAAATCCTGAATTACTTTCCTCCCAGTTGTTAATCTGTAAAATATAGTTGTATTTTTTATACTTGATATCTGTTTTATATGTTTAGTTTGGCAAACTCACGTTAAGGTGAGTTTTCTCTCTTCACAGTTCTTTGTGCATCAGACTACATAGTTTATTATCTCCAAGTAAGCCTCAAGGGATCTATTTCATAGCCGAGGTATTTTACAAAGGGCTTGTGATTACATTTAGGTATCTCTTCTATGGCACGTTTGGTGTGATTTGCAATCACATTATTCTGGAGGCTAAATAGTTCTCATTGCAGATTCTTTCCTTTGATTCCAGAAAATGCTGCATTTCAATAATATTTTTCCATAAAATTTCAATAGTTTTTTATAGACCACCATATAAAAAATTGTGATACAGGTACATTTTATGGACACATCATGATCACACTCAGCACTGGGAATTTGTTTCAGTATATGAAAGGGCTTAATTTTCATTTTTCCCATTCCCCTAGCCACCCTGCAGCCCCCGCCCCTACAGACATGAGTTTCTTTCCCCTATTTTTACCATCACAATTTTTTTCGTTCCCTTCAATATTTACCTCTACCCCCATTTCCCTTAGGGCGTTTTCTATTTTACAGTGTCTGTCATACATTCTAAGGCTTATTTACATTTTCAGCTTCTGAATTTTTATTTTTATTGTATTAATGTTGGCTTGGTAGCATTTAGCATCATAGCATCGTCTTGCCCATCAGTTAATTCATTTAATATCTTTATTCACATTTAGCAATGAATCTTCTAGCCACTAAACTCAGTAAGTCTGTTGATCTTAGAGAATTATCTGTTGGTTTAGGGAAAATAAAGAAAAAACAAAAATTATAACTAAATGCTGTGAATTAAAATGTAAAACAGAAGGCTGAGGCAGAAGGACTGATAATTTAATACCATCTCAGTAACATAACCATTTACATTCTTTCTTAAAATAAAAATTTTTTAAAAGCCACATGTGGTAGCCCAAACTTGTAATCCTAGTACCCCAAAAGATAGAGTCAGGAAGGTCATAATTTCTACCCTGAATTGTACAATTTAGAAAGTGTTTCAAAATAAAAAGGAATTGGGAAGATAGCCCAGTGGGAAGGCCCTGTGTTTAACACCCTGTACTGTATGAGGGAGGGAGGGAGGGAGGGAGGGAGGGAGGGAGAGAAACAGAAGAACATGGGGATGAAAAAGGAATATTTCCTGCTTTCACAAAAGTGGTAAAGAGAGAATTCTGTAACTGTGTACCTGTGCCTAAGATACAGGAACCCTTGATAGGCAGAGCAGGATAAGTTGTGTCTGACAAAAGGCATTTGAGAAAGAACAATGAATACAAAAGTTTTGTGTGGAACAGAAAGGGAGAAGTCTCTATCATTTGAGAGATCTCATTTTTCTTGATGTAGCATAGTTTGACACTAATAGCTTTTTTCTCAAAATTTCATTCCAACTAAACCTCTAACTAAAATTCTTAGAAAATGCTTTCTATGTAGCCTTAGAAGTTGCTCTCCTTTGTCTACACAAATTATTTTCTGAATCCAGGAAGTACAGTAAATTACTTCTCTTGCTTACTATTGTCTTATCTCTACAGCGTATCACTATCGTTTTTGGTTCCCTTTGATTCTAATTAAATTACTCTATTAAAGTTCATAATTTGTACAGATATTATGATGTATCTTTGGTAAAATATATTTCCTACCAGGCATTCCATAATTAATACATTTTGCATGTTGTTTTGTTTAAAGTTGCATGGTTTGAGGCTAGGGATGTAGCCCAGTGGTGACGTCAGCTGCCTGGCAAGAGCCATGTCCTGATATTGATCCCTGGTTCTGAAAAAAAAAAAAGTGGTTATTATAGCAGCAAATAAAAAGCTAAACCTCCTCTATTGATTATTTCCTGGTAAATACAACTCTACATATTTTATTTTCAACTGATTTCATATTTACATTGGTATTTTGAGATCTGCTTTAGTGTTTACCTTCTGGTGAACTTTCATCTAAAAGTATTTGGGACAAATCACAGATGTAACATTGCTATACTTGAAAATAAACATTTGAATTTGACAGAGAACATAATTAGCAGAAAAGATCTTCTTACTTTGCAGGGAGGACGTTGTTTTTCTCTGTCAGTTAGAGATAATAATACAAAATTTATATGCTATGAAGATTGAAGGACAGGATTTCTAAAAATGCTTTGAAAACTCACAACATACTAGTAACTCACCAAATATAATAAATGTATACCGTTTTAAGTTTAACATAATTCACTATTTAATCTAATATTACACATGATAAAGTTTCAAATTACATTGAAGAAGGTGATGGAATTTGAATATAAAAGTTCTACTTTTTTCTTCTGTTTCAGTTCTGAGCATAATGTTAAATTTAGAAATGTGACACCAATTATTTGTGATGGCCTCAATTAAATAAATAATAAGAGCAGTTGAAGAGGTGCTTTCCATTATGTTTCCTTCTCTCCAGCCCCAAGAATTACGACAGTGTGTACAATGTGAACTCAAAATACAATGTGCATATTGGTAAGGGTGAATTATTTTATTGTATAAATGCTATCTTTAACTTCACAGACATAAATATTTGTCCTTCAGATATAGTCAAGTACAGAGAATATATCTAAAGTGGTGTTTCCAATTAAGTATTCAAATAATTCCTGTCGTTCTGTTCTTAAAAGAAAGCAATGACAGCGACTTCAGGAGAGCAGCACCACCTCTGAGCATCACCAACACTCTGTCGGTTCCGGCGGTGAAGACAGACAGGGCTCCAGCGCTTGCTACCCTGGTGATCTTCACTGTCTCCATATCCTAGCATGAATTTCTTAAGTATTAAAATAAAAGTGTCTAACTTCTCACTTTAAGTGGAAAATATATAGAGAAGAATCAGACTGAACCAGTCTTTTCATTAAAGCATAACATAATAAATTATACCATGCCTATGATTATAAATTTAAGCCACATAATAACTTGTTATACTGAATAATGGCTAAGAATGAAAGAGATAAAGTACAAACTGGAGACAACATACCTTCAAAGTCATGCACCCAGGAACCTGCCATGTTCAGCCTGCAAATATCAAGAATTGGGGGAACATTTTAGGTCTAAACCATAATAACAATGAAACAACATCGTTCTTTCATCATATGTGACAACCTATTGAAAATAGATCAAAGAACTCAGTCTTAGAACCCAAAACTCTGAAATTTTTTTCTCTGTATTACCTTTTTGAAATTTTTTATCTTTATTGGAAATACAGTCATTGATGTAATTAATTTTGATGATGTCAAGGGAGAAACAATGAAAATAAAGATAGTTAAACAGAAGCCAACAAGTAGCCAGTCATGACTTTATCAGCCTTCATCAGTATTAATCTGACACTGCCTCTTTTGGCTCCTGCTTCTGCCTGTAAGACTTTATGCTTGTTATTAGGTTGGGCATGACCAAATAATCCAAGATAATCTCCTCTCATCTGATTAGCAAATGAAATTCCAATAGCAATTCTAATAATTCTGTCATGTATCTGAAATGTTCAGATTCCTAGGATTAGAATGTGGACATCTATGGGAAACCAGTCTTCTGGCTGCCACATACCTTGTTTGAAAATATGCATTAAGAATTCAGGAGACAATGCTTATCATAATGGTCTCAATAATAAATTATTTATATTGTCCACGTCACAATAAGACCAGACATGGGCAATGTGATATCCATTACTCATTCTTGTCAACCTCTCATGAACCCTACTTTGCCCTTGGAGTGAAAAATGTGTTCATCTATACAATATGACCATGTTTTTAGAAGGAAGACATGGCCCTAAGGGGAAAAGGCAGATATATATATATATTTTTTTAATTTCTACCAACCCTACTTGATCATTTCTTTTATTTTCTGGCTATAGCCAACTCAACTGGATGTTTGTAACTGCAAAGTAGTCAGGAATGGTAAACTTGTACCTTGTCTTCCAGTGAAAAAGTCAGCATGTATTTATTAAAGAAAGCTGGATGCTGTGTAGGCCAACAGGAGTAAATGCTGCTGAATTTACTCATATGACAGAAAATCCCACTGAGGGATTTGGCAAAGTACAATGCACATAATATCCTGTGCTCATTAAATAATCTAATATGTATACAAAGAAATACTCAGTAGTGCCTGTTACTTTCATATTTGTGCTACCATCTCTATCAAACCAAGTGTTTTTGAGTAGCAAATTGTTCCCTAGTCATATGCTCTGTATCTTCTGTTCCAAAGATTCCCAAAGTAATAGTGTATTAAAAATCACCTGAGGATTTAGCTGGGATTTTAAATTTCCAGTCTCCACCAAAGATTGTGATTCAGAAGGACTCAAAGGGATCTGCATCTAAACAAGTTCCCAATACGTATCTGGGGCAGGTAGCCGGCATGTGGTGTTTGGGGCAGTTTTAAAAGTCCCCAGTAAGAACCCCTGCAATGAAAGTAACTTGTGTTTATTGATGAAGTGCTATAGGACTTGCACTAGAAAATGAGAGCGACAAGACCCAATTTCTCTCCTTAAGAAATATGATTGAAAGTGTGCATAACATGAAAATAAACACATGGCCAATTAGGAAACATACAATAAAGATGCCTCCTATGATTGTCCTCGTTGATTATGTTCTATTTAGTTTTATAAAGGAAACCATATGTGACACATGAGAGTGTTTACAGATAATATTTAATTCTGGACATAATTTTCTTGAAATTATATTGAGAATGTATTTTATGAACTAGAGTTTCAAAGATGCATTACCTGTTTTACTCATTTTCTTTCTATGAAAATCTTGCAAATAACTGGGTGCCATAGCACATGCTTGTAACCCTAGTGCTGTTGGAGGCTGATGCTGGAGGACTGCAAACTCAAGTCCTGCCTGGGTGACTTAGCAAGATCTTATGGGGATATATTCAGTAAAAATGAGAGCCATTTCATGGTAAAGTCAATAGTTTTAATCAGTGCACATTTATATTTTCATTTTACATTTTCAAAATGTATGGTTAATAAATTATTACTAACTATTAAGGATCCACCAGGATATTAAATAGTATGTGTTCATAGTATAGCTGGGGTCTTTCACTTATTTTCCTTTGTTTATATAAATCAAATATCAACAGTATAAAATATATTCATGTACTCAGAAAATTAGGTAGTTCTAACATAATAAACAGGTTTTGCTTTTGTGTGAATGTGTGTCTATCCATTAATTCTCTCATTTTTTTTTCCTCTTCTATCTCCTCTTTGACATAAAAGACTCGTTGAAAAATTACTCAGGTTATAGATGGTGAAAATGATAAAAGAAAAGACACTTGTGATCTAATAAAGAAAATTAAGGACACTTAATATGTACAAGAGATATGACTAATGAGGGAATATGATAATTATATAAGTGGTTATAAGAGAAGATTGTAATAGGAAGATTTATTTTAGCTGGTCAAGGCATAATGATCTGAAGTTTTAAAAGGACAAAAATTTAAGCATAATGAAAAATGTTTCTGTCATTGAAAACAATTAGAATATTCTCAATGGGTGTGAGCACTGCAGATGTTCAAAAATGAGCATGATAAGAGCTGGAGGATTATCTCAGTGGTTCTGGCACCTGCCTCGCAAGCGCAAGGTCCTGAGTTCAATTCCCGGAAAGCACATACAATACTGTGTGTGGAGACTCAAGCCCACCAGCAATCAATACCACATACCACAGTGCCGGGTGTGGTGGCTCACGCATGTCATCCCAGCACTCGGGAGGCAGAGACAGGAGGATTGCTGACTGAGGCTTGCCTGGGCTGCATAGCGAGCTCAGAGCCAGCCTGAACTGCAGTGAGACCCTGTCTCAAAAATAAATAAATAAATAAATAAATAAAAATGAGCATGATAAAACCTTAGTATGTAGCAGAAAATCTATGGTCTGATTTTCTGTAATGAGTACGATATATTATATAATACCACCTTAATCACTTGAGAAAAATCAATGGTGCATAGATGGGAATTCCTACTGCAACACATAGATTATTCCAGCATCTCTGAAGAGCTCTGTAGTGAGGCCAATCTCCCATGGGTCCTCTTTTCTAAATCAACTGCTATTTCCTACAAAAAATGTTTCTGTTCTCAAGCATTTTCAATATGAATAATTAAAGAAACATTATTTTATAAAAGTGAGACAATGTAGAAGTTTCCTTTTTTGGCTATATAGTATTTCTTTCCTATTCCTGTATTCCATTAAATATTTCAGTTCTTTCTTTAGGTTGAATGGAATTATCCAGTGATGTACAATGAAATGTTAATTGAAAGTATCAATGATTTGTTTCAAATCACTCAATTTAAGATCTCTACTGATTATAATGGCTAATATAATAGGTAGTTCTAATAAAATTAAATGATTATCAAGTTGTCTG
>PVIC010059291.1:0-10093 GCA_004025085.1 Thryonomys swinderianus | reverse complement strand
AAGTAGGACAGCTTTTATAGAGTGGAATATTTCTATAGGAAACTTGGTGTGGGAATGTGATGAGGGGAAGGAATAAATATGATACAGAAAGAAAATAAAAGAGCATGTATAAAGGGGAGAGGAGGGGGGAGTGGGTAGGGATATGGGTAAAAATGAGAATTAACTTGTGGCATATACTGGTACAAATTTCCCAATGTTACATGTGATTTTGAGATGTATATAAATTGTACCAATGAAGAATTCAATTTAAAAAAACTGGAAAATATTTATAAACTATGCCAAAATATTAAATAGGGGAAATCTGAAACCTTTCTCTGCAAAGCTAGGAACAAAACAAAAACGTCTGTTATCACCACTCCTGTTCAATAAAAATATTCAAAACTTTAGCAGAGTAATCAGACAAGAGAGTGAAATTAAAAGGATATGTATAGGAAAGAGTCAGATAATGATTATTTCTAGGTGACATGATCTTTTCATATAAAACCAAAAATCCTGGGCCGGAGGGTTAGCTCAGTGGTTCCGGCGCCTACCTCCCAAGCGCAAGGTCCTGAGTTCGATCCCCGGTAACCACATATAATGCTGGGCATGGAGACTCACGCCCACCAACAATCAACACCGCATACCACAATGCCGGACGTGGTGGCTCATGCCTATAATCCCAGCACTCGGGAGGCAGAGACAGGAGGATTTCTGAGTTCGCAGCAGCTTGCCTGGGCACCATAGTGAGCTCAGGGCCAGCCTGAACTACAAAGAGAGAACCTGTCTCAAAAAGCAAAAAAAAAAAACAAAAATTCTAAGACTTCTAGAATTAATAATCAAATTGAGGGTGCAAAACCAACACACAAAAAGCAATAGCATTCCTGTGTACCAATAAGAATTCACTCATAAAGAATTAGGAAAACAGTCTTATTTATAATCAAAAAATTTAAATACTAAGAAATTAACCTAACCAAAGAAATAAAAGACCACTACAATGAAAACTACAGTACTCTGAAAAAAAATAAAAAGATTAAAGAGAGGGTGCCGGAGGGTTAGCTCAGTGGTTCCACCGCCTGCCTCGCAAGCGCAAGGTCCTGAGTTGGATTCCCGGTAACCACATATAATGCTGGGTGTGGAGACTCACGCCCACCAACAATCAACACCACATACCACAATGCCGGGCACGGTGGCTCACACCTGTCATCCCAGCACTCGGGAGGCAGAGACAGGAGGATTGCTGAGTTCGCGGCGGCTTGCCTGGGCTCCATAGTGAGCTCAGGGCCAGCCTGAACTACAAAGCAAGACCCTGTCTCAAAAAAAAAAAAAAAAAAAAAGATTAAAGAGGGTATCTGAAAATGAAAAGATATCCTCATTACTGTGCAGGTAAATCCAGTCTCTCAAAATGTTCCTATTCCTAAAATTGAGATACAGGTTTAATGTGATCCTAATCAAAATACCAACAGTGATCTTCACAGAACTAAAGAAAACAACTTGAAAAGTCAAATGGAACTAAAAGAGACCCAGAACAGCAAAAGCAATCCTGGGCAACGAGAGCAGAGGAGACATACTTTCTCAGATGTCAAGTGATACTATAAAGTTGGAGTCATAAAGACAGCATGGTACTGGCACAAAAAACAGACATGTGGATCAACAAAACAAAAACACTACAGAGAAATAACTCCAGACACATTCAGTTAACAGACTACAACTAAGGGGCAGAAACATTCACTGGGGCAAAGACAGCCTCTTCAACAAATGTCGGTGAAAATAAGAGCGAGATGCATGCACAAGATTGAATCTAGACCCCACACTCTTACCATGTAGTAAACTACAATCAAAATGGATCCAATACCTACATATTGAAACAGAAACAGTTTGGTAGAGGGTAAAATACCTAAGACGCTTGAAAACATGGGTATAAGAAAGGCCTTTTTCTTTTATCTTTTTGTTTATTTTTATCTTTATTGGTACATTGTATATACATATCCTGATCACACTCAATATTGGGAATTTATACCAGTAATATATGATTTAATTCCCACTTTTTCCCATTCCCCTAACAACCACACAATCCCCCACCCCCTAAACACATAAGCTTTGTTTCCCTTTTTTTAGTACCATCACATTTTTTCTTTACTCCTCATTACTCACCCCTCCACTACATTTCCCTTTGAATAGTTTCTATTTCACAATATTCATCATACTCATTAACCTCTTCAGTTTCTCATACCAGAGAAAAGATACAATATTTACACATCTGTGACCTATTTATTTCACTTATGAGTATGTCCTGAAGGTACATCCATTTGAGTATAAATGACTCAAACTTACTCTTGAAGGCAGAGTAATACTCCATTTTATAGAAAAACCACACCTTCTTTATCCAGTTGATGGGCATTTGGGCCATTTCCAAGATTGAGCTATCACAAACTGAGCAGTTATGAACATGGATGCACATATGTCACTATGATATGATTTTTTAAATTCTTTTGTGTATATTCCTAGCAGGGCAATAGTAGGGTCAAATGGGACCTGTAATCCTAGTTTTTTTAGGAATCTCCACACTGACTTCCACAGAGGTGTAACAGTCTACATTCCCACCTACAGTGGAAAAGGGATACTTTTTCCCCGCAGCCTCACCAGCATTTGTTGCTGACTAATTTAGAGATAGCACATTTGTTGCTGACTAATTTAGAGATAGCAGCCATTCTTTTTTTTTTTTTTTTTTTTTTTTTGCTTTTTGGAGACAGGGTCTCACTTTGTAGTTCAGGCTGGCCCTGAGCTCACTGTGGTGCCCAGGCAAACCGCCGCGAACTCAGCAATCCTCCTGTCTCTACCTCCCGAGTGCTGGGATTACAGGTGTGAGCCACCACGTCCAGCATTGTGGTATGCAGTGTTGATTGTTGGTGGGCGTTAGTCTCCACGCCCAGCATTATATGTGATTACCAGGGATCGAACTCAGGTCCTTGCGCTTGCAAGGCAGGCGCCGGAACCACTGAGCTAACCCTCCGGCCCAATAGCAGCCATTCTTTATGGAATGAGATGAAATCTCAGTGTTGTTTTCATCTGCATCTCTTGAAGACCAGTGATGTTGAGCATTTTTTCATATGCTTCTTAGAGGCTTTTACTTATTCCTCTGAAAAGTGTCTACTCATTTCAGCTGCTCATTTTTGAATTGGGTCTTTAAATTTGGGACAACTGATTTTTTTAAGCTCTTTATATAGTCTAGATAGTAGGCAAGAAAGGCCTTTTTCAATAGAGTTCCAATTACATAAATAATACCAAGAATCAACAAATGGGATCATATCAAATTAAAGTGCATCTGCAAGCAAAGAAAGAAAATAACAAAGACAACAAAATTTCCCATCCACATCTTGAACAGATGACTGATATCTAAAATATATAAAGATGTAAAAAAAAAATCAGACCCATAAAAGACCCTATTAAAAAATAGGCAGTTGAAATGAGACACTTCTCAGAAGAAGTACAGATGGCCAATAAATACACAAAAAATGTTCAACATCATTGGCCATTAAAGAACAAATGTAAAAACATACTGAAATTCCATCTTACTCCAGAAATCAAATAATAACAAATGCTGGCCTGACTGTAGGAAAATGGAACACTTCTCCATTGTTTGTCAAATGTAACTAGTACAACCACTATGGAAATCAGTAAAAAGCTATAACTAGAAATTCCATTTTACCCAGATAGTTCCCTTCTATGCATCTTCTCCAATGAGTTAGTCATTATATTACAGTGATACACACATACTCATGTTTATGACAGCACAATTCATATTAGCTAAATCTTGGAATCTTCATCCCAAAGACATAGGTAAAAAGAAAAAAAAACAAAAGAAAGATAATTGAGATAAAAGCACACTAAAAGCTTTGTACTATATAGGAAGAAAATCAAAGAAGAAAAGAGGCACTTCTGGGATGGGATACATTGGATAAAGAGTTCATGGAAGATACCTAAAGAATTCAAACAACTCAATAAGCAGGAAAACAACCAGATTGTAAAACAAGCAAAAATTCGAATATATATTTCTCAAAAGAAGACCTAAAAGTGGCAAAGGTTATATTAAAAAAAAATGCTCAATATCACTAACTATCCAAGAAATGAAAATTAAAACCACAATCAAATGTCACTTTACACCTGTCAGAATGACTATTATCAAAATGATAAAAAGTGTTTGAGAGGATGTCAAAAAAAGGAACCCTTGCATACTGCATAACCATATAAATTAGTACAACCATTAAAAACAGTACAGAGGTTCCTCAAAAAATTAAAAATAGAACTTTAAAAACAGGTATATGTTGATATATCTTGATCATTTTTATCTCCTCCATAGCCCAGCTTTTTCTTTTCCCATTTTCCTCCTGACCCCCTTCCCCAACTCCAAAGTCTACCTCCCAATTTCCAACTCATTTCCCTTATTTTACTTATTATTTTATTTACATTTTACATTTCTCATATAAGAGAAATCAAGTAATATTTAACTTTCTATGTTCACCCATTTTCCCACAAATTTAAAACTACTGCTTAATCTAACAACCTCAGTACTGGGTACATCCAATGGAAATGAAGTCAATAAATCAGAGATACATGCATACTTATGTTTACTGCACCACTGTTCACAATATCCAAAGTAGTTAACATAAACATCTATCCACAGAGAAGTAAAACAAATGTAGTATATGTATATAATGCATACACACTACTATTAGCCTTAATGAAGGAGAATATCCTGTCATTTATGATAAGATGGCTGAGCCTAAAGAGTATTATATTAGGTAAAATATGCCAGACATAGAAGTACAGAAATACAAACACAGTATGATCTCACTGTATGACCATTAGGGATGCAGTAAGAGTCAGTGTCATAGGAGAGGAGAGCAGGATGGATACCAAGGCTAGAGATGCGGAGCAGGGGTGCAACACTAGGGCGGGGTTGGTCAAAGGACACAAAATTTCAGATTGCAAGAGATCTACTGTAATAACAATGTATTATATATCTGCAATTGCTATTTAGGTATATTTCAGTGTTCTTGCTACAAACACATAACACATATGAGAGGTAATGCACATGATAATTAACTTGATTTACCCATTTCATAATCTATATGTGTTCAAAACACCATGCTGTACACAATAAACACATGCAATCCTTGTCAATTAAAAAACAAATAAAAATAATAAGTTACTGCAAAAATCTGACCAGAAAAGTGAGCAAAAGATACAAGTTGTATTTAAAATAAAAATTTACATACCTTGGCTTCCGAAACACTAAACTATATTGCTGGCAAGCAAGACCCACAGTGGGAGTATAAACAATAGGCATGAATTTTTCAACATCAGACATTAGTACACTATAAAAGAGCTTTTCGTTTCTATCTTGAAGGTCCATTAAGAGAAGATACCTGTGGAAATTAGGCATAATTAGATCTACATGCAACACTCATGAAACAGTTGCTTAAAAATCTAAACATTTTTCAAACAACTATTTCAATCAACTAAGTATTTTTAAATCATAGAAAAATCTAACATAAAAGAATTTAGAAATATCAAACGCCTCAAAGGATGAAGAGTAATATACTTGACTACTATCATTTGAACATTAAAACCATTGCTTAAATAACACCATCTTATTCAATACTTGAGATTCATCCCTATTTTAAAATGACAGATGTCACTGTAGATTTAGTTTAGTATTTAACTAAATAGAAAGACTTAATCTTTTAACTTTAACAATAATGACAAGTAGGAAATGAGTAAGGAAATGTCACACACTAGAAATAACTTAAGGTACATCTGGGCTGTAGCTCAGTGGTAGAGTACTTGCCTAGCACATATGAGACTGAGTTCAATCTTAGGCACCAAAATAACAGTGATTAAAATAGGCAAGTTGAAAGGACTTTTCATACTATTTGTATCTAATGGCCTTTTATCTAGAGGCATTTCCAACCCATTTTCATCTTTCTAAATGTAACCTTCAATAACCTTTCTAAACCTGTAAACTTCAATAGCTTGTTCAATAAAACAGCTTAGTACAACTAAAAAGAATCTTGCAAAATTGTACTAAACAACCTCAGCAGCCTTTTGGGGTTGATTGTCTGTTATGGTTTAGATACAGTTGGAGCCTGTCTTCAGAGTTCACGTTCAACAATGGCAGTCTGCAGTAGGGCAATGTGAAAGGTAGTTGAACGTTTAAAAGATAAGGCCCAGGGAAGGGTAGGTAGGACCTAGGGGAAACGTTCCCTGGATCACCATATTTCTCATGCCATCTAGGCTAGTTTTCTCAAAAGTGAACTGTTATGAAAAGAACAATTTTAAAGACTGACCCAGTGTGGCAGCACACACATATAATCTGAGTAATTAAATTCAAGCCCAGTCTAGACACGTTAGCAATTCAGCAAGATTTTATCTCAATTTTTTTAAACTTTACATTTTAAACATTTAAAGGGGATGGGGATACAGCAGTGTAAAAGGCCTGGATTCAATCCCGAGTACATACATACATACATAGGCACACAAAGATTGGGCCCTTTCCTGCTTCCTTTCCTGCCTTATGATCTCTCCTGCACATGGGTATTTCTGTCATGATGCCATTTACCACACTGTACCACAGACAAGGTGGTATTCACTAGGGACCAAAAAGATAGGGTAGCCTGGACTTTCAATCTTTAAAACTGTTATGGAAATAAACCTCTTTCCTTTATAAAGCTTCCAGTGTTAGGTATTTTATTATAGTAACAAAAATATATTAATATTTTTATTCCCTACAAGAGTTGAAATGCACAAAATTAAGTGGTTAATGGATTTTAACACGTGGCCAAATAGATAGACAAAACTCAGAAAATAAACATTTGAGGAAATGTTTGAGGTGATGAGATTAATTTTAGACATTCTACAATTTATTTGTTAATATAGATGTAATCA
Organism: Thryonomys swinderianus; assembly: GCA_004025085.1. NCBI lineage: Eukaryota > Metazoa > Chordata > Mammalia > Rodentia > Thryonomyidae > Thryonomys > Thryonomys swinderianus. The sequence goes on along the minus strand of PVIC010059291.1, from coordinate 3,169 downwards.
TTGCTAAGTCAATGTTAGATTCTCACACCTGCCCTTACTTATCAGAATATTTGGCATGAGTGATACTCCCTAAAGCTCAAAATATTTTCTTCAATTTCCAAGCCATCATATTCTTTGTTCTTTCCTTATGTCACTAGCCTTTCTCTCTCTCTCTCTCTCTGTCATTCTACAACTCTCTTTTTCCCCCTCTCTGAAAGCTAACATTAAGAAATTACATGGCTTTACCTTCAAATAATATTCAAAATCTATCCATCTTTATTACTACCACTATGGATCCAAAATCAACATCATCCCTTGCCTGGATTATTGTGTCAATGTCTTAAAAGTTTTCTAAGCCTATGATCCATTATCGACATTGCACTTGGTCTTTCCAAAATGTAGCTCAGATTATGTCAATCTGTTCAAAAAACGAGACTCCCCTTTTCACTCACACTTACATCAGAAGTCCTGTAATGGTCTACAGGGCCAGACATAATTTATCTCTCACTAGCTTGCCAATTAATTTCCTTCCTAATTGAGGACTCTTCCCTAGCTCATTCTTGGCCAGACACAAGTCTCCCTGTTGATGCTTGAATATACTAGCTTCAGAAAACTTTTCCTCAGATTTATACATAGCTAACATCTTTGTTACTTCTGAGTATTTCCTCATAACTCATTTGCCCAATGAAAGCTGTACTTACCACCCAGTTTACCAAGCCATTTGCCCTTCCCTAGCCCCAGCACTGTCCATCCCTCTTTACCCCCCTCACCTTTTCCCTTTACTTTCTAGTACTCATCACTTTCTCATTTATTGTATGACTTACCTTTTTACTGTGTATACAGTTTTAATAATTTTAATAATTTATATTAATTTCATGAAGGCAGACCATAGCTGGGTGTTTTATCAACAAGGTATTTATTTCTCTTAGTACTGAAGGTTATAAGTCTAAAATCATAAGGTCTGATCCCAAAGCCTCCCCTCCTCTCTTCTCTCCCCTTCCCTCTCTTCCTTCTTCCTCTTCTCATCTTCTCTTTTCCTCTTTCCTCCTTTCCTGTGCTCCTCCTTCTCTTCCCTGCTCTTCTTCCTCCTCCTTCAATTTCCTTCTCCCTCCCTCCATATACACAGTATTTTTTCTTTTTCCCAAAAATGCATATCCTGCGGTTCTAATTCTTTGGAGAACTCTAATTCCAATATTTACTACACACTGGAATAGCCACCTCTTTTAAACCTCACAGCAATATTTTTAAGTAGCTATTATTCTTTCTAACCAACACAGACACAAAAATGAAGCATATAAAGGTTCAGTCACTTAGTAAGAAAGGGCAGAGTCAAAAAGCAGGGCACGGGCCGGAGATTTAGCTCAGTGGTTCCAGTGCCTGCCTCGCAAGCGCAAGGCCCTGAGTTCGATCCCCAGTACCACATACAATACCGGGCCTAGTGACTCACGCCCATCAGCAATCAATACCACATACCACAGTGCCGGGCATGGTGGCTCACGCCTGTCATCCCAGCACTCGGGAGGCAGAGGCAGAAGGACTGCTGAGTTTGAGGCTTGCCTGGGCTACATAGCGAGCTCAGGGCCAGCCTGAACTACAAAGCGAGACCCTGTCTCAAAAAAAATTTAAAAAAAAAGCAGGGCACGGCAGATATGGTGGCCATTCCAGTAGTTGTACTAGATTGCTAATGGACCTACTGCTAGTGGGATACCAATGGAATTTCAATTTAAGAACATCTAATTACAAAGGTAGAGAAAAAAATGTTATTTTATTCTGTTTGCAAACACAGAAACTGAATTTTTTTTTTTTTTTTTTTTTTTGCTTTTTGAGACAGGGTCTCGCTTTATAGTTCAAGCTGGCCTTGAGCTCACTATGGTGCCCAGGCAAGCCACCGCGGACTCAGCAATCCTCCTGTCTCTGCCTCCCAGGTGCTGGGATTACAGGCGTGAGCCACCACGTCCGGCATTGTGGTACGCGGTGTTGATTGTTGGTGGGCGTGTCTCCACGCCCAGCATTCTATGTGGTTACCGGGGATCGAACTCAGGACTTTGTGCTTGCGAGGCAGGTGCCGGAACCACTGCGCTAACCCTCCAGCCCAGAAACTGAATTTTTAAAAAGTGACAAATTCACAATATACTGTAACTACAGTTAGAGGCTGAAAAATAGTACTTTACCTGTAATATACTTAAAATTTGAGTAGTCATTTTGCTCTGCTTATGATGGAAATTTCTGATAATTTACCTTGATGACCACAATTTTTTTTTTTTTTTTTGAGACAGGGTCTCACTTTGTAGTTCAGGCTTTCCCTGAGCTCACTATGTAGCCCAGGCAAGTCTCCAACTCAGCAATCCTCCTGCCTCTGCCTCCCTAGTGCTGGGATTATAGGCATGAGCCACCACACCGGGCACTGTGGTATGTGGTATTGATGGCTGATGGGCATGAGTCACCACGCCCAGCACTGTATATGGTTACTGGGGATCAAACTCAGGACCTTGCTTTGTGAGGCAGGTGCTGGAACCACTGAGCTCAATCTCTGGCCCAACCACAATTTTGACATAAGAAAAAGACTGTAGTCTTGCTGAGAATATAGTTTAAAAGACAGATATTTCATTCAACTCTTCCAAGAAGGAGTAAATATTTTTTGAAAATCATATTTACAAGCAAATTTTCTTCAAAGTTGACTTTTTAAAAATCACTAAACCTTTTCTCTTACAAAAATCACTAAAACTTTCTCTTACAAAAAAAAAATTGACAACTGCTTACGAGAAATATAAAAATTACATTCAGGAATGTTTTTTACCTGTCAAAATCAGAGTTCAGACGTTCGAAGTTTTTAATTACTCTAAGGACTTGAAGGTCCTGACTGATGATGCTAGGCGGTAACAATCCATGAATGTTCAGTTGCTGTCTTTCTTCCAGAGTAAAAGCCAAGTCCTATGGAGAAAAATTATTTAAAGGGTGATTTAAAAAGCAGATACACATAAATAAAGTCCAGCTGGGATACCGAATTATCAAAAGATCTGGCAGAACTCTAAGCATTGCCATGTAACTGCAAATAAAGCATGTAAGTTCTCTACATTGCAGTTTATCTACAATAATTATGATACGGTAATATTTTCAGAGCTGCACCCCTCATATATTGTCAGGATGTGAATGCATGGAAAGAAACTACTTGACGACACACGAAAGAAAA
>PVIC010059290.1:0-10156 GCA_004025085.1 Thryonomys swinderianus | reverse complement strand
TTCACTTCCTTTGTTAGGTTGATTCCTAGATATTTCATTTTTCTGGGTGCTACTGTGAAAGGGATTGACTCCCCAATTTCTCTTTCAATGAGTCTGTTGTTTGTGTAGACAAAGGCTGTTGATTTTTGAGCATTGATCCTGTATCCAGCAACACTACCAAATTTGGTAATTAAGTCTAGCAGTCTTTTGGTTGAGTTTTAACCCTATACATTTTATCATATGTATCGAAGCATTATTGCAAAAAGTGCTCATGAGTTTCAGTAGAAAGATGCAGGCTGGAAACTCCTAACTGAAGTGGTGCTATGTGTCCAGAGAGACTAGGACACTGTCCTATCAACAAATCCTAATGGGGACAGAAAGTCAACAGGGCAGGTCTGTCTACTGTGCAGTGGCTGACAACATATTCCCAGAAGTACTTGGACCTTGACACATTATCCCCTTTAGAGTCTAACAAATGCCTATTTTTTTCTTTTTTTTTTTTCTGCTGATGTTGGGGACTGAAAACATAGCCTCTTACCTGGTGACCACTTGTACTACCACTGAACAGCAGCCCTGCCCATGTTTTTGTATGCTGGAGATAATTCCATCTTTGCTTTTATTTATTTAAAATCCTTGCATTTCTTTATTTTATTTTTATTTTTATCTTTTTTGAGACAGGCTTTCCCTATGTAGTTCAGACTAGCCTTGAATTTACTATGTAGCATAAGCTGGCCTCAAACTCATGGTGATCCTCCTGCCTCAGACTCCCAAGTATTGGAATTGTAGGTGATGCCACCATGCCTGCATCTTCATTTCTTTTTCTTTTTCTTGAGACAGACTCTTGTCATGGAGCCCAGGTGGGCCTGGAACTCAAGGTGATTCTCCCGCCTCAGCCTCTAGTACTGTGATTATAAACATGCACCACAACACCCAGCTTCCTTGTATTTGTTGTTGTTGTTGTTGTTGTTGTTGAGACAGGGTCTCGCTTTGTAGTTCAGGCTGGCCCTGAGCTCACTATGTAGCCCAGGCAAGCCTCGAACTCAGCAATCCTCCTGTCTCTGCCTCCCGAGTGCTGAGATTACAAGCGTGAGCCACCACGCCCAGCACTTCCTTGTATTTTTAAATGCATATTTTGTTAGATTGGTTTGTTTTAAACTTCCATTATAAATTTACAGTGTGATAATTTTTTTTCTGAGACATGGTCTCGCTTTGTTATTCATGCTGGCCCTGAACTCACTGTGTACCCAGGCAAGCCTCTAACTCACAGCAATCCTCCTGCCTCTGCCTCTCAAGTGCTGGGATTATGGGAGTGAGCCACCAAGTCTGGCATTGTGGTATATGGTGCTGGGAATCGAATTTGGGACCTTGTGCTTTTGAGGTGGATACTGCAACCACTGAGCTAAATCCTTGGCCCACAATGTGATAATTTTGGGCTCAAATCTGCACTTACTGTTTTTGTTTATTTTGTTGGTTTTTTATTTTTATTTTTTTGAGAGAGGGTCTTCCTAGGTAGCCCAGGCTGGCCTCGAATTCATCATCAGGATCTGCTTGCCTCTGGCTCCCAAGTGCTGGGATCACTCTTGGCTATACTTACTGTCATTATCAATGGTGACAGAAGAGCAACTTCAGATTAAAAAGGAGGAAAGTTCTTTTTAAAAAAGAGTGAAAAGGTAGATTAAGATACTTTGCATGAAAGAACAAGAAGCCAAATGCAGAATACGGTTTATACTGTCCAAGTTGTGTAATGAGCAAAATTAGAACACCAGTGTTGGTTCACACAAGTATATGCATAGGCACCAAAAGAGATCTAGAAGGATAAATATAAGACTGTTACAGGCTTTTGGAGAAGAGAGTTGAATTGGGGAGTAGATGAAAGAGAAAGTTTTACTTTATTCTGTTTACAGTGTTCTTCTATTGGTTGAAGATTATTCAGTAAAAATAAATTCATTATTTAAAAAATTTAAAGACATAGTAGAGTTATCTGATGGTATGATTTGAATGTGCCCTCTCTCATGTGTTAGAAAGTTACTGTGTTAGAAGGTGAATCACCAAACTCATATGCTGATGATATTTGGAGCTGCAGCTTTGGGGGCAGTTAAGGTTAAATGAGGACATGGAAGGTGTGATGGCATCAGTGGCTTTGTGAGAATGGAGAAAGACTCAGCTGGTCTGCTTGCTCTGTCTGCCATGTGCCTCCTGCCAGATTAGGTTACAATGAGAAGAAGGCCCTCACCAGATGCCAGTGCATGGTCTTGGTCTTCCAATCCTCTACAATGGTGAGCTAAATAAACTCTAGTTCATTTTTTAAATTATTATTATTATTTTGAGTGTAGTTCAGGCTGGCCCTGAGCTCACTATGTAGCCCAGGCAAGCCTCAAACTCAGCAGTCCTCCTGCCTCTGCCTCTTGAGTGCTGGGATGACAGGCATGAGCCACCATGCCAGGCACTGTGGTATGTGGTACTGACTGCTGGTGGGCATGAGTCACCACACCTGGTATTGTTGTATGTAGTTACTGGGGATCGAACTCAGCATCTTGTGCTTGCTAGGCAAGCGATGGAACCACGTAACTAAATCTCTGGCCCTAAAAAGCATTTGTTAATAATCTCGTTGGGCTAGGACAATAGTTCAGTGCCAGAGTGCTTGCTTGGCATGTATGAGCCCCTGGGTTTGAGGCCCTAGTACTGGAAAAAAAAGAATATGAGGTAAATATCTCATATTTGTATTATACTTTAAAGTTTGTATCTCACAACTCTAGTGGTAGCATATTATTTACAGTCTTACTGGCCTCAGGTAACAAACCCAAATGAATCTGACTTAAGCAAGAAGGAGAATCCAGTAGAACAGCTTTTCTTAAACTTTAGTAGTGTTTGTTTCACTTTTTAATTTTTTTCATCCTGTTTTAAAGGAAGAAAAAGACCCTTTGTCAATGTTGACAAGTTACTTTTACCAGAGTATAACTTATATAAATCACTCATAAACTCTTTATGGATAGGTGCTTCTACAAGTATAAATCAGAATAAATTAAATAACCACAACTTCAGAACAGTTCCACATTAATGAGATTAATTTAGACTGATGAATGATGTCGTTTTTGCTGAAATATAATCCCCTATGTTGAGAAAAAAGTAGAAAAAATATAGCCCCAATTTAGTTTCTTTATTTCATATGCTTGGGTAAATGTTTCACAATAAACACATGCAGAGAGCCCAATGTATATAAATTTGTCTCACCAAAACCACAAAATAATACTCTTAATTCCAAGGCTTTGTTTATTCTTTCAAGATAATTGGACTTAATAGTTCACAAAACTTTGCCAGAGAACATTCCTTTAATGCCATTTTAATGAGTTGTGACTTGATATCTTCATAAAACCATCTTGTTCCTATTTTAGTTACATTAATGTTACAGAAATTTGCACTAAATAAGTACCTAAACCAATTATTGCTGGAATCAGAAACAGGGAATAGTGTCTTTACTTCAAGTTCAATTCTTGTTTTAGTCTGGAACTTTCTAAGAAAATAACTAAATATTCAATGTCTCCTTCAGATAATTAAATATTCAATGTCTCTTTCAGATAATTGAAAAAGAACTGGCATTAATCAGTACTTGAAACATTAGGACCACTGTGCAACCTATTTTTACATGGTCTATTTAGAGTCATGTGGGCTTCATTTGTTCTGACAGCATATTACTTGTTACTCGCTGTCCTTTTATTAGGAGCTAAAGGAGCTAAAGCATAAACTGACCTATCACATTTTATCTTTTTGTTTATTTTTTGAGACAGGGTCTCACTTTGTTGTCAGGCTGGCCCTGAACTCACTATGTAATCTAAATTAACCTCGAACTCACAACAATCCTCCTGCCTCTGCCTCTGCCTCTGCCTCTGCCTTGAGTGCTGGGATTAGAGGCGTGAGCCACAGTGCCCAGCACTGTGCTATGTGGTTACTGGGGATTGAACTCAGGACCTCGAGTTTGCCAGGCAGACACCAGAACCACTGAGCTAAATCCTCACCCACATTTTATCATTTTTATGATATCAAATAAAAGCACCAAACTTATTAAGAAATTTAAAATGTATAATTCTGCTTTAATGTTTTAGTTATGAAATACTACTATAAGAGCATTATCTTTATAATAATGATTATGGAATCATAATGACTTTTGCCAGAAATACATTGCATTTAAATCATACCCTAAACAGGAGCTCCAACTTTTAGTTGTTCTCAGATGCTCACTGTGGCACATGATAGAGGTTTATTGGGACAGGTATGGGACATCTGGGAACAAAGGTCATTTCCTTGAAGTCTATAGTCTATAGTAACTTTACCTTTGGCAGTGAGTAGGCTCCGGTCTAAGTCTTCAGCCCAGCTCATATAGTGAAACTGATTTCTGAAAACATAAATCTGATTATGTCCCCTTCCTGTTTAACACTGTGAATGGCTCTTCACTCCATTAGGATTCTCTATAAACTCCTTGATGAGGCTTAACTTTCCAATGTTATCTCAAGCAGAATTGCTTAACTCTTTCCCCACTTCAGAATAGAATCTTGGTTTTTACTTTTGTATAACAAGGCTCTTTTTAATTTCCCAAACCTCAAAAGCAAATGTGTGGCAAAAGGGACTAGAAGGAGACTGAATAATAGGTACCAAAATACAGCTAGGCAGGAGTAAAATCTAACGTTCTATAGCACAGTAGGAGATTGTAGTTCACAAGTTATTATATATTTTAGAAAAAACTAGAAGAGGCCCAGTTGTAGAGCATTGCCTACCAGGCATGAGGCCCTAGGTTCAATCCCCAGCACCACAACTACATGGAGAATTTGCAGAATCTCAATAGAAGGAAATGATAAATGTTTAAGAAGAAAATGCTCATTTCTTTGCTTTGATCAGTACCCATTAAATACATGTATTTAATTTTCTTTTCTTTTCTTTCTTTCTTTTTTTTTGTGTTACTGGGGATCGAACTTGGGCCCTTGAGCTTCCAAAGTAGGCACGGTACCACTTGAGCTAAATCCCTGGCCCTGAATTTTCATACTGTGATCCATAAGCATATATAATCATGTGTTGATTGAAAAAGGCAAATTCAAGTCTTTTATTATGAACTATAAAGAAAACCATGGAAGTTTTCAAATGTTTTTTTAAGTGGAAATGGGAGGAACAAGGGCTTGCCTTAAAAAATTCCAGCTCTGGGCCGGAGATTTAGCTCAGTGGTTCCAGCGCCTGCCTCACAAGTGCAAGGCCCAGAGTTTGATCCCCGTAACCACATACAATGCTGGGCATGGTGAGTCACACCCACCAGCCATCAATACCACATACCACAGTGCCGGGCATGGTGGCTCACGCCTGTAATCCCAGCACTCGGGGGCAGAGGCAGGAGGATTGCTGAGTTCAAGGCTTGCCTGGGCTACATAGTGAACTGAGGACCAGCCTGAACTACAAAGCAAGACCCTGTCTAAAAAAAAAAAAAAATTTCCAGCTCTCTTTTTTATTTATCTATTTATTTTTTGGTTGTTTTGAGACAGGGTTTTGCTTTGTAGTTCAGGCTGGTCATGAACTTCCTGTGTAGCCCAGTATGGCCTCGAATTCATAGTGATCTTCCTTCCTCAATTTCCTGAGTGCTGGGATTACAGGGTTGAGCCATCATACCTGGCTCTATCTCCTTTTAAAAACTTTTTTTAGGGTGGGAGGTTTAGTTTGGTGGTTCCATGCCTGCCTAGCAAGTGGAAATTCCCTGATTCATCCCTGGTAACCACATACAACAATACAGGGTGTGGTGACTTACACCCACCAGCAATCAGTACCACAAACACAATGCTGGGCATGGTGGTTCACACGTATAATACCAGCATTTGGGAAGCAGAGGCAGGAGGATTGCTGAGTTCAGGTTTGCCTGGGCTGTATAGTGACCTCAGGGCCAGTCTGAACTATAAAGTGAGACCCTGTCTCATAAGCAACAACAACAGCCACAGCAACAGCCACAGCCACAGTCACAGCAACAGCAACAACAACAACAACAACAAAAACGCCACTTTTTTTAACAGTACATGTTTGCAGTATGTAATGATCACTGTCATCATGGGGTCGTGGTACATGTACATAGCACATTTTATTCTTTTTACTTCCCTATCCTTTCCCTTCTATCCTCTCTCCTTCCAAGATCTATACCTTAGACAGAGTTCAAATTACTGGACCTCAGGAAATCTAAAGCTTTGTGGAACATAGTCATTGTTGATCAATGCCTTCTTGAGTTCCATGAGAGGGAAATTTAAATGCTTTAACAGTCTGTCCATCATTTCCCCTGGTGCAGCACTGTCCACCTTGAATATCACAGGCAAGACTGTTCAAGATCTTCCTGATCACTTTGCTCCAATCCCCATAAATCAACTTTTTAAAATTAAAGACTTAATTTTTCCATGCAGTTTTAGGTTGAAAGGGACAAGGGAAAAAAGAGAATAGAAGGGGGCTAGAGATTTAGCTCACTGGTTCTGGTGCCTGCCTAGCAAGCCCAAGGTCCCTTGTTCAATCCCTGGTAACCACACACACCAATACCACAACCAGCAATCAATCTCACATACCACAATACCGGGCGTGGTGGCTCACAACTGTAATCCCAGCACTTGGGAGGCAGAGACAGGAGGATTGCTGAGTTCAGGGCTTGCCTGGGCTACATAGTGAGCTCAGGGCCAGCCTGAACTACAAAGCGAGACCCTGTCTCAAAAAAAAAAAAAAGGAATAGAAGAGAAACTGAAAACAAAGGAGAGGAAGAAGAGTTGAAAGTAGGGAGAGAAATGGGAAAAAAGAAAGAGCAAGATATATCATGTACAGTTACAAATTTCCTAGGATGAAATGTGATCATTATATATATATCTAAAATATATCAATAAAAATTAGATGATAAAGAAGATGTGCAGTTTTTAATAAAATGGAGTATTATTCTGCCATAAAGAATAATGAGATTAAATCATTTATACTCAAATGGATGTACCTTAAGGACATACTTGTAAATAAAACAAATAGGTCACAGATGTGTAAATAGCATATATTTTCTCTGGCATGAGAAACAAGTTATAAATGTGTTCTAGAATGCATGATTGATATTGTGAAATAGTAAATCTTCAAAGGGTTATGGGGTTTAGAGGTAAATAATGAAGAAAGAAAAAAATTGATGGTAAAATGGGAGACAATGCTTGTGTATATAGGGGCAGGGGGAAGATAGGGTGGGTAGGGAAGGGGGAAAATGAGAATTAAATTGTGTCATATACTGGAACAAATTATCAATGTGGAGTGTAATTGTGATGTGTATATATATTGTACCAATAAAAGGTACCAATTAAAAATTTAAAAATTAGATAAAAAGGAAAAACAATCCAGAGTTCTCACCTGTGCTTTCCCCTCTCTGCCCTTCCTCCCCTCTAACAGTATCCTGTACCCTTTTGGTTCATCATTGTTAGCGTTAAAATCAGTGAACTGACAATGCCATTATTATAACCCTAAGTTCATAGTCCACATTAGTGTAATTTACAATTGTTCTTTTTTTTGCTTTTTGAGACAGGGTCTCGCTTTGTAGTTCAGGCTGGCCCTGAACTCACTATGGTGCCCAGGCAAGCCACCGCGAACTCAGCAATCCTCCTGCCTCTGCCTCCCGAGTGCTGGGATTACAGGCGTGAGCCACCACATCCGGCACTGTGGTATGCAGTGTTGATTGTTGGTGGGTGTGTCTCCACACCCAGCATTCTATGTGGTCACCGGGGATCGAACTCAGGACCTTGCGCTTGCGAGGCAGGCGCTGGAACCACTGAACTAACCCTCTGGCCCTACAATTGTTCTTTTAAGAACCACTTTTATAAACCTTTTGATGAGGGGAAATCCAACTATTCACAAAAGAAGAGAGAAACTAATACAGTGAGCTCTAGGTTCCCACTCTCTAGCCATAACAAGCATCAGCTCATGGGCAGCTTTGTTAAATCTGCACCTCACCCTCCTTTCACGGTTTTCTACCTGTCTCCCACCTGCTTCTCCCCATCTCTCCAGCCCCAATTATTTATTTATTTATTTATTTATTTGAGAATGTCTCGCTGTGTAGTTCAGGCTGGCCCTGAGCTCACTTTGAAGCCCAGGCAAACCTCAAACTCAGCAATCCTCCTGCCTCTGCCTCCAAGTGGTAGGATTACAGGCCTGAGCCGCCACGCCCAGCATTTGTGGTATGTGGTACTGATTGCTGGTGGGCATGAGTCACCATGTCCAGCATTATATGTGGTTACCAGAGATCAAACTCAGGACTTTGGGCTTGCGAGGCAGGCGCTGGAATCACTGAGCTAAATCTCTGGCCCTAGCCCCAATTATTCCGAAGCATGTTCTACACTTCACAGTGTTTTAGCTGTGACTATTTCAATGGGATTCTCTGAAAGATAAGAACTCCTTCTTTTTTTTGAGACAGGGTCTCACTTTGCAGTTCAGGCTGGCCCTGAGCTCACTATGTAGCCCAGGCAAGACTCAAATGCAGCAATCCTCCTGTCTCTGCCTCCCGAGTGCTGGGATTACAGGGGTGAGCCACCACACCCGGCACTGTGGTATGTGGTACTGATTGCTGGTCAGCGTGAGTCTCCACGCCCAGCATTGTATGTGGTTACCGGGGATCGAACTCAGGACCTTGCACTTGTGAGGCAGGTGCCGGAAGCACTGAGCCAAATCTCCGGCTCAAGAACTCCTTCTTAAGACAAACTATCCACAATACCTAGAAAAAGGATTCTCTAATATAATCTAACATCTAGTTAACTTTCCACATTAAAAAAAACTGTTAGCTTATTCCAGTCAATATGTAAACACGGTCCAGTCACAGTCTTTGGATCATATGTTTATTATTCGGCAGATACTCATTTCTTTCTTTTCCCTGCAAAATAATATTAAGGATTGTTGCAGTTTGGATTTAGATTTTCCCCCAAAGCCTCATGCAGTGACTGAATCTACAGTATGTGATGCTTGGATTAAGGGTATGTTGGGCTGGGGTTGTAGCTCAGTGACACCATGCCTGGCAAGTGCAAGTTCCTGAGTTCAAACCCAGGTACTGGAAAAAAGTATCAGAAAGGGTGTGTGATTATTAAACCAGTATGCTGATTAGTTGGGCACAGCCCTCATCCTGGTAGCCTGAATAAGATATAAGGGGTAGAAAGATGCTATTAAATTCTCTTGTTTCTTTTTCTACCATGTGAACATCATGAACTATTTCTCCTCTGGGATGCCTCTCTGCCATGCGTCACCTTGATTTGGAGTCAGCTGATCATGGACCCACACCTTTACAGAAAGCTAAAAACAAAAACAAACAAACAAACAAAAACCCCTTTTTCCTTTTAACTTTGGATGTTGGGTATTTTTGTCTCAACAATGAGAGAAAAGTCACTAACACAAAAAGTAACTAATGAGGGTTATTTTCCTAGTTCTATACATATGTGTCAAATGCTAATCACATTCTCCACCTCTAAATCCCACCTCCAACCATTCTGAGTCCATGTATTTGGTGTAAAGTGGCAAAGTGGAAGGTCTGATTTTATTCAGATTGATCAGACTATCTAAATGACTGGGTTCTTCTGTCCGTAGGTAGTAATGTCTGGTTACTGCTTTTTGTTATACTAGCAGTCATTGATTATCGTTCCCTAAATATATCTTTTTGTTAGAAGTTTCCCTTTGCCTCTTGTTTTATTGTTGCTCTTTTGTTTTGTTTTGGAAACAATGGGGGATTAAACCTATTTGCACTGAGCTACATCTCCAACATTTAAAATTAAAAAAAAAATTTATTTTTGAGAGAGTGTCGCTAAATCACTACACTTCCCAGGCTGGGCTGGACCGGGTGATCCTCTCACCTCAGTCTCCCAGAGTGCTAGGATCACAGGTGCATGCCACCATGCCTTGCTTTTTTACCTTTTGCTTTTCATGATATTGCCTTATTGATGAAACCAAGCCAGATATTTTCAAGATTGTCCCTCTAGATTTGTTTGTAGTCATTTAACTTCTTCCTTTGTCCCATGAAATTCCTATAAACTTGAACAATAGAGTTTAAATCTTGATTAGATTCAAGTTAATGTTTTTTCATAGGCGATAACATGTATTTTTTACTTCAACTTGCTAACAGGCTCACATTGCCTGGTTGCCCACCTCTTTTTTCTTTGCAGTACTGGGGATT
>PVIC010059289.1:0-10146 GCA_004025085.1 Thryonomys swinderianus | reverse complement strand
TGCCATGTTGTGGTTGCTTAGAATTGCTTTTGCTATTCTAGGTTTCTTGTGGTTCCAGATGAATTTTTGTATTATTTTCTCTAGCCTAATATTCCCAGTTTTCAAGAACTTAGAAACTCAGGAACATCACAAAAAAATAAGTATTTTGAAGAATAATTTATATGTGCTGGCCTCTTTTCATCTTTCTCATGAAATATTCCTTTATTTCCTTACCCAGGTGTTTTCATAACAGTGTTCAAAAATGCTTCCCCAGTATGACCAGATGCCATCATTCCAAGGGAGGGGCTTCAGTATTTAATGGAGACAGGAAAGCTCACACTACAAACAGATCAACCCTGATCAGTCATGGATTAGTTGTACTGAATGAGAGGAAAGCTTGTCTAAACACAGTTAGAAAAGACTATAAACATGTTTTATAGGTGAAAGAAGCAGTTGCTTTACATAATTTTCTGAAATATCTTTTAAGAAATGTGAAAGGATTATAAATTTAAATAACAAATTGAACCAATGTAGTTAAGAAAATTTATGAAGAAACTAAAATAGTGGGCAAGGAAAGAAAACACAAAGGGTGTGTAAGGAGAAAAGGGTAGAGTGAGAGAGAGGGCTCCAGCCGTGGTGAAGTAGTTTGCTGTTGTTATTTAAATAATATGACTTATAAAGTCATTTAAAATGATGAAACTATTTTATGTAAGTATTTGCAGCCTAAAAGAGAATGTTTTAGTTACTTTCAAATTACAGGTGTAGTAACTAACCTGACCAAAACATTTTTGAACTTCTTATTGATATCGTTTTTATGGTAAAGACTCTTACCATCTCACAGAGCAAGCTGAAATATGCTTTGTGAAACACCCAGATATGCATCTTGAGAAAAATATACAGTCTAAAAAAAGGACAGCTAGAGCACCTGTAAAAGTCATCTCTCAAATGGGGTGTGGTGGCTCACGCCTTTAATCCCAGCACTCGGGAGGCAGAGGCAGGAGGATTGCTGAGTTCAAGGCTTGCCTGGACTACATAGTGAGCTCAGGGCCAGCCTGAACTACAAAGCAACCCTGTCTCAAAAGCAAAAACAAAAACAAAACCATCTTCTCAGCAACTTCTGCAGTGTGCACCTTTCTGGTGAACACTCATTGTCACTTATCTGGTGGCTTTCTGGTGCATATTCATTTCAAACATCATGTGCGATAGCCTATTAAGTCAGGGAATATCTGGCTTGCATTGTTGTTCCAAATGCCTGTATCTCTCCCTCACACACATTCAAGTAATGTAAACTGTAGGCATGCTGATAAGCAGAAGAACATAGGTCAGAGAATTTAAAGGTCTTATTTCCTATGACAATGACACTTGTATGTGTTTCATAGTACAACTGAAGAGTTGGGACCTAACACTTTAGCAATTATCAGTAATATGGTTTTAAGCCCGTCAGCAAACGCAGCTCTATCAGTTTGCCTCTGCTCTAACATATGGATTTCTGCTTCTCAGCCCTGCAATCAGGAGGAATTTACGTCTCCCAATATGGTCAACTTTTACAGCCTATTGTGCATGTCTGATTCTGTGAGGTACCAAACAATACATTGACAAATTAGATCAGTAGAGCACCATTTTAGCAGTAGAAAGACTGGTTCTTTCTACAATTTATAATCTCACTTTTCACACTTTACCCTTTCTGGAGTATTAAATAAAGCCAGAGTGAGGTGCATGGGAGAGCAGTGAAAGAAAATGAGATGTCAGAGAGGTGGACAAGTCAGGGTTGAGGAGAGAACCTAAAAAGCACAATAGATTTTTCAAAATGAGATCTATGTCAGAGTAGGAGAAGGTCTAGAGAGAGCATGAAATTAAATAAGATGGACTAACAGAGACGGAGATCCACAGGAAGGGAGCTGCAACAGGGAGACATTTTTCTGATATCAGTGGAAGTGAGAACCGGAGACAGGGCTATTATAGTAGAGAGAGAAAGACAAATGAAGCAATGGAGAAAGACACGTACATACAAGTTGCTGTGAATAGTCTCCCAAGAAAGATAGCAAAGTCAAAGAGAACCCACCAATATATATATAGGCCGGAGAGGATGTTATCAGCATTTCGGTTTTACAGCGTACCCTCTATTCAGAAAGAGACTTTATTTTATTTTTCTCAGTATAAAGCAAGACAGAGCAATCAATACTATTATCCATAATTGAGGAATCTGAGACACAATAAAGTGAGCGATCCTGAAGCAAACATAAGAAGCCAGTGCCACTGTCAGAGACTGTGTTTACAGTTGCTCTGTTTTTGTTTCTTGCATTTTGGGGGGTAAATGATGGGACAGTCAATGGTTGGTCAGTTGTCAACGTGTTCCATGTTTCCACTGTGTTCAAGAATAGTTACTCTAAAGAATCAAAAACCAAACATCTCTATCTTCTGGCTTCCATGGGATCCTTACAGGCTCTTATTTAGCTAACCTTAGTGCTTCTTTACACTTTGACAATGAGTGACCATGACCATTATTAGGAAGGTTCCTGAGAGCTGAGTTCAGGAACAATTCTGCTGGGGGTGGGGTGGGATTTGATGCCAGGTTGGTTTGAATCTCATTTCATCTTGACAGAGTGTTGGAGGGATTCTTTCAGATACTCCAGGATCTAAAATTATGCAAAAGATTTCTCTCTTGGAATTGGCCATGAGTGATGAGGACATTGCTGGGAATTATGGTTATGGTATTTACACCCATAAATGCTGCTTAGTGGAACTGTTTTAAAACTAACACCAACTCATTATGCAATGAGTTAACTTGGTCTTCAAGCCAAAAGACAAATAGTTGAATTCAAATCTCTCTTGATTTCCAAACCTCATTTAAATCTGGCTGAAAGTTAAACCTCATCTTAAACCTATGTGTACCAAACCTAATTGATCAATTTTGCTCCCTCAAGAGTATCCAATCTTTGCAACAAAATCTATCCTCCTTTACATTTTTGAAATATTTACAAGTGACACCCAAGGTTGAAAAAAACCTCAGATAATATTTCCTTTCCAAGCTCATTAATCAGTATACTCTCACTGATTTGGCCTCTTTATTCTCAGTATATTTTCTCATTCTTTTTCCATCTTACAGAAAGTGTTCTAGATGTGCCAGAATTAACAGTGTAGGTGTTACCACTGTTCTCACAGTCTCTTCTCATCCCACATTATAGGACATATTCTAACTGCATTGGTTGTGTCTCCATGTCCCCCCAAAGCCTCATGCAGTCACAGGTAGGCTTTTCTCAGAACTGGCTGGATCTAGAGTGTGTGACTCTGGAATTGATTCACAGTGCAGTTCTAGGTTCAAGGGCACCAGGATGAAGAGTGCTAGTGCTACCTGCCCTAAGCGGTCTAGATAAGACCAAAGGCCCCTTGTTGCTTTTGCTGTTTTCTATGTGCATCAAAATGCTTCTCTTCTGAAGGGGCCTCTCTTCCATGTGCTCTTCTGCCTTGAAGCTAACCAAATATGGACTGAAACATCTACCAACCGTAAGCCGAATAAACCTTTCCTCCTTTAACTTTGGGTGGTGGGCATTACATCTCAGCAATGATAGAAAGTAACTAAGAGAGAACTTGGTCCCAAAGTCGGGTCTCTGCTGTGACAGTCCCTGACCCTGTGGTTCAAGAGCCTTTGCAACTGGCTTGTGGGAAGAGTTTGGAAAGGTTCAGCGATGCTGGGTGACAAAGCAGACCTAGGACACCTTAGGTTGCACTTGATGAGAGATTCTGTTCAGAACTCAGGAGACCAGAAGGCTGAGAGAAATCTTGCTGATAAAGACCAGTCTCAAGAGATTTCTGCTGAGTAAAACTGCACTGGCTGTTGGGCTCCAGATGTGCATTATATCTGGGTTGAAAGTTTGTCTGTATTTTGTTGGTGCCCAGAGACTTTCTCTGAGACTAAGATTAAGGGGGGTGAACTAATTAATCCTGCATAATAAATTTAAAGGGAGTCTAAAGTTAAAGTAGCAGCATGGCCACTTTGAGGGGCTTTTAGCTGGATTTATGTTGAGAATCAAGAAGAAAGAGCCCTTGGGCCGGAGGGTTAGCTCAGTGGTTCCAGCGCCTGCCTTGCAAGCACAAGATCCTGAATTCGATCCCCGGTAACCACATACATTGCTGGGCGTGGAGACTCACGCCCACCAGCCATCAATACCACATACCACAGTGCCAGGCGTGGTAGCACACTCCTGTAATCCTAGCACTCGGGAGGCAGAGACAGGAGGATTGCTGAGTTCGAGGCTTGCCTAGACTACATAGTGAGCTCAGAGCCAGCTTGAACTACAAAGCGAGACCCTGTCTCAAAAAAAAGAAAAAGAAAAAAAAAAAAGAAAGAGCCCAGTGGGACAATTTAAAATGTTTTGATTTTGGCCAGAAAGGAAGCTCCAGTAGAGCTGTGGACTGCAAAGATACAGTAGAGGAGATCTTAATTGCTGAGAAGGAACAGGAGAACAGAAAAGATGGCCTGAGGGTATCATAAGAAACAGCAGGACTCACTCTTTGCAGCCTCAAAATTGCAAAAGTGAAAGACAGCTTTGAGAAGAGAGCCCCAGAACACCGTGTTTCAGAATGGTGGTAGCCTAGGGAAGCTGTTATTTGTGGGATTTGGTTCATAGGGACTCACTCGACCCCTACAGCCAAGAGAGAAGGAAGCCTGGCTACTACTACAGCTGGCAGAAGACCTTGATATCATTCACATGGTGCAGGCTTAAGTTCATGAAGAATGCAAGAGTTGTGGGGTCTGGGCAACCTCCACCCAAATTTCAGAAAGTCTGGGAGGCCAGGCAGTATGATCTGAGAAGACAATGTATGAAGTTGTGAGTGTGAAACCTAAAGTGCAATGGAGACTCCAGAAGTCTGGATAAGCCAAGAATGTGGATCATCTGAGAAAAACTACAAGGAAGGAGCACAGCCAGCCCAAGAGAGAGGCCATGGGAGCTACCATCACCAGAAGTGCTGCAATGTTGAAGCTACATGGACCCTTTGGAGTTCAGACTTAGCACAGATTGCAGAGATGCTATATGTGGAACTGTGGGATTTAATGTTTTCCCTGCTGGATTTTGGTCTTGCTTTGGTCACATTTCTTGCTATCTCCCTGTTTGTAACTTTTGGAATGGGAATCTCTGTCTTGTGCCATTGACTACTGGAAATGTTTGACTTTTTTTTCTTTTGTACAATGGCTCACAGTTAAGAGCTTGCCTCAGAGGAGACTTTGGACTTGGAAAGGTTTGCCACCCTCTGTCCGCCATAAACTGTCCTCCTCTGCTACACCATCTGCCTGGGAGCCATCTGATTTTGGACTGAAACTTCTAGAAACCTTCTCCCCTTTCACTTTGGGTGTATTTATATTAGGATATTTTGTCACAGCAATGGGAGGAAAGTAATATACAAAACAAATACCTTGTAGAAGAAAAGGTACACTTTACAAAAGATCATATCTTCAAACATACATAGAATAACCTCTGTAATTCTAGGTCAGAAAATCAAGAGTTCTAACTCCTGACTGACCCTTTCCTCCTTTCTAATTTAAATTTTCATTCCATTTGTTTTCTTATCAGATGCCCTAAGTTTCAGTGGTATCAGATGTGATAGAAACGGTCCCCTGAGATCACACGGACTCTGCACTCTGCGGACCTTCTGGATCTTCCGTGTTTATTTCCCTAACTCTTTAGTCCACACAGACTTGTGCTCTTGCAAGGTTTTCTGCTCAAGTGAGACCTCTCCTACAGGATTCCCCACATTCCTTCCATACCCGTTCTCCCAAAGTTGAGCTAATTTTCTTTCTCTGCTATACAACAAATGATCCACAACAGAGATATTGGAGGGCTAGTAGATTCCACAGAGAGAGGTTACTAGACTTTGGATTAGCATACAAGGAAATGAATTCAAACTATATTTGCATCTTTTACCTAATACTGTAAATTTTTCAGAATAGATTCTGGGGATTGGTAGAAGTTAAAACAATTCCATGGCACAAAGTATGAATCATATACAGAAGTTCTTTTCAGAGCTAAGTTTTTTCTTTCATAGAATGTAGTGAGATACAATCCTCAGTAAGTAAATAGTAAAGATTTGTTGAAAATAAAAGTAAATTTAGGGCTGGAGGGTTAGCTCAGTGGTTCCGGCGCCTGCCTTGCAAGCGCAAGGTCCTGAGTTCGATCCCCGGTAACCACATATAATGCTGGGCGTGGAGACACGCCCACCAACAATCAACACCGCATACCACAGTGCCGGACGTGGTGGCTCACACCTGTAATCCCAGCACTCGGGAGGCAGGGACAGGAGGATTGCTGAGTTCGCGGTGGCTTGCCTGGGCACCATAGTGAGCTCAGGGCAAGCCTGAACTACAAAGCGAGACCCTGTCTCAAAAGCAAAAAAAAAAAAAAAAGTAAATTTAAAGTAAATATTGAAAATACTAATGTTCCAAAATATTAGCACATAGTATAAGGCTTTAAGCTCAACAGTGTTTTTGCTCAAATAAGTTTTGAAATGTTTCCTATTTTACACTATATTTGAACTAAACTCTCTCTCTCTCTCTCTCTCTCTCTCACACACACACACACACACGCACACTCTCATTTAGGAGACTTCTAAATTTCTAAAATTTTCAGAATAACATTTTTTTAGTTAGCTACACAGCAAGATAGTTGTGAATTATTTTTGCACTATAACTCATGCCAAAGTAAAGAGGGGCAGATAAATAACTATGAACAGATTTTAACTCATGTTTAATCAATTGTTTCATTTAATTTTGGTATTATTCTTTCAGGCTATTTGTAACTGAACCCAAGGGGTTCTAATATAGAAGACTTCAAAAGTTAATTTATTATCTTTTTGCCTCAGTCTTTAGCTTAGATTTTAGTATTCAAATAATATTCCCAAGTCAAAATTTAATATCATACCCTCACATTTAAGTATTAATGAAAAATAATTTCTATAAATATTATCTCTCACCAGCTGGGAAGTTCAGGAATTTCAAAAACATTTATATGTGGAAAAGCTTTTGTGATCGGGCCAGAGGGTTAGCTCAGTGGTTCCGGCGCAAGCGCAAGGTCTTGAGTTCCATCCCCAGTAACCACATACAATGTTGGGCATGGAGACTCACGCCCACCATCAATCAATACCACATACCACAGTGCCAAGCGTGGTGGCTCACGCCTGTCATCCCAGCACTCGGGAGGCAGAGGCAGGAGAATTGCTGAGTTCGAGGCTTGCCTGGGCTACATAGTGAGCTCAGAGACAGCCTCAACTACAAAAGCAAGACCCCGTCTCAAAAAAAAAAAAAAAAAAAAGCTTTTGTGATCATCTTTTTTTCAAAGGAGGTACAAAATCTAGAGCCTATATAGGAGTATTACTAATAGCTGTCAACATAACAGAATTAGAAAATAAGGGCTTTTGTATCTAAAGAAAATGCATTTACTGTCAATCACCTGCCCAGCCCAAGTGTCAGATAGCATCTTCTTCCTGAGCTGATGTGAAGAATTGCCATTTCTTGTATCAGCCCAGGAAATGAAGCGAGTATGTGAAGGCAAAATTGAATGTGCAGCTAGAAAACCCAGCTGAGTTCTGGTGCAAACAAGATGTGCTTCTCCCCTGCACGAGCTTTTGGATGTGATCAGAGGGCCCAGGAAACCGTTAGAGGGCTGTAAACTGTCAACTTCTTGCTCTTGGTTTTCACTCACTCCCTCAAACACTAGAAATAGCATGGCCCAGAACTAACTTAACTAGAGCAAAAAACAGAACTGCAACTCTTCGGAGAAATAATTTTACTTGGCTCACTCTCTGTGTTCTTCTGGTGGTATTTGATGCCCCGATGTTGACCTTTAAATTCCTCAGTTGCAAATAGATTTATCTAAAGCTCAACCACATTGTCTCCCTCTTACTCCAAAATCTGTCCAGTGTTTTCCTGCACCTGGATTGCCCTGTTTCACTCTTTCCTGTGGTTTCATGTCTGAATTCCTTCCTGGATTTCTATCTTTGTCCCAATATTTCACCAGATGTCTCAGCTTCCTTTGAGGAACCTGCCTTCTATTTGTCATCTTTATTCCCAGATCCTGCAGTCTCTGAACATAGTCTTAACAGCTGCATCACTGCATTTCATGTCGCTTGGTTATATATATTTTTGTTGTATTAAGCATTGATTAATACTTTTTATTTGCTTGCTTATTTTATCACTGTTTTTCTCCAACAAAAATCTAAGTACCATGATGATGTGATTTTTTTCCCTATATGTGAAGCCTAGACCAATACAGCCTAATAATTATTTAATGAATAAATAAATCTTGTGATGTAAAAACAGCCGAGATCCAATCCCCACTGCTTTTTTGTCTAGTATTTGAGAATTAACTTTCTGGACACCTTGAGGTGTAGATACCAGGTGCAGACATGCCTAGAAGGAAGTCCTTTTAAAGTGAACCCCAAATCTGCCCACCCCCAGAAGTGTCTCAAAAATCTCAGTGACCAATCAGCGGAGCTTTAGCTTAATAAGTAGATCTTATGACAAGTTTGTTTGGCAAAAGAAACACCTAGCTCAAGGTTATCGATTAAAGAAGTTTGAGGCCTTCACCTTACCTGCTGTTGCCCAGAGTGGAACCGCGAATTATTTAGTGCCCTGAGCAACACACTGCTTTGCACTTGCAGTATTCCAGCTGTTCTGGAGTGACATCTTAGCTATTCCAGAGCCAAACAAACTTCTCCCTTTGTGCCCAGAGCCATTACAACTGAGCATTCAACCTGTTTCACCAGTGTTCATAAGGAGTATATAACCTCACGCTTAGCATTTTGAGTAGCACTGATTTTAGAAGTCCTTTTAAAGCGAACCCCAAATCTGCCCACCCCCATAAGACACCTAATTTTGTTAACTAGCTGGACAAAGAGCAGAAAAAAAATCCTAATTTGTCAAAGTGCTTTTTACGCTTTTGAATATCAGCAATCTTAAAACATAATAAGAACAAACATTTACTAGGCTTTTGTTATATGACAATCATTTTTATAAGCACTTAGAGATATCTCGTTCAATTCTCTGAACAAGGGCCACTATTTCTGTTTTGCTGATTTTTAAAAAAGTGAAATACAAAGTGGGCTTCTTGTTACTTATTCTTTTTCTGTTCTTGACACATTGTCCCATCTCTAATGGAGCTTTATCTCTCGGCACAGTTACGCAAACCTTTCCCTGTGTTAGATCGCAACTCTCCTAGTGGTGTGTGACATTGTTATCTCAGTGCCTAGCCCAGTATCTAGGACACATGCTCAACAACCCAAAGATTTGCTATTTAGGGAAAGGACATAAGAACAGTTTGAGAAGATAATTTTAGCTCCGTTTTGTTGAGGAAGCAATTATTAAGTGAATTAAATGATTCTAGTTCAGATGAATATGAGTCCAAGATATGGAGATGGGATGTGATCTCAGAGCCAAAAACAGTTCTGCATAGATGCCAGAAAACTTAAGAATAGACACATGTGAAGTCTTAAGAAAAATTTTTATATTTTAAAACTCTCAGAGTAGTGAACTTGATAGAGTTCAACAATATTTTAGGACATTTTTAGATAATTTTTGAATTCTCAACGAAGCTTTTGGCCATTGTTAGAAACAAATATAAATTACCAAGTACAATTTAGGCCAAATTAAGCTTATTTTCTCTTGGTGGGTTGTGACAGAAGGAGTTGCCACAATACTGAGTTAGAAGAACTTTCTGTATATAACTGTATACTTTTATTTAGCCAAGCATTTTATTGTTTCTTCTGTTATTTTTGTACAGAAAATTATTTGTTAGATGATAATACTTTTAAGAGGTTTCTACTTTATAATTATTTTTAAAAATGACTGGTTCTATAAAAAAAACCCCACATCTTCTTTATCCACTCTCCAGTTGATGGACATTTGGGTTGTTTTCAAGATTGAGCTATCACAAACTGAGCTGCTATGAACAAGGGTACAAAATGGAGTATTACTCTGCCATAAAGAATGACAAGATCGATCCATTTAGGTGCAAATGGAGATACCTGGAGGATATACTAATAAGTGAAATCAGTAGATCACAGATAGACAATTCCCGGATCTTCTCTTTGGCATGAACACCTGTAGATGCAAATGAGTTCTAGAAAGTAGGACAGCTTTTATAGAGTGGAATATTTCTATAGGAAACTTGGTGTGGG
>PVIC010059288.1:0-10161 GCA_004025085.1 Thryonomys swinderianus | reverse complement strand
GGGTCTCACTTTGTAGTTCAGGCTGGCCCTGAGCTCACTATGGTGCCCAGGCAAGCCGCCGCGAACTCAGCAATCCTCCTGTCTCTGCCTCCCGAGTGCTGGGATGACAGGCGTGAGCCACCACGTCCGGCATTGTGGTATGCGGTGTTGATTGTTGGTGGGCGTGTCTCCACGCCCAGCATTCTATGTGGTTACCGGGTATCGAACTCAGGACCTTGTGCTTGCGAGGCAGGCGCCGGAACCACTGAGCTAACCCTCCAGCCCTTCTATTTCATTTTTAAAAACCAAGAGTTACTGCCCTAAAGAAAAATAAATTTGAATCCTTTGTAGGAAAATGGGTACACCTGGAGACCATAATGTTAAGAGAAATAAATCAGAATACACAAGTTTAAAAACTCTGTGGTTTCTCCTATAAGAAAAAATAAAGAGCAAAATAAAAAACAGATAATAGGAAATAGTGAGACAGATCTTCTGCATACAGGAAGGACCAAGTGATGGGGGAGGGCTGGGAGAGGGGGAGGGGATTAAAGAAAAGAGACTTAAGATGTGTTGGGTACGTACCTGCTCTGCACAGGGACTGTGGTCGTCATGGACTACAACTATGTACGAATAAAGAAAGTTATTCTGAGTGTTATGCCGAGTCCTTGCTTCCCTACTCTGCTCACTACTGAGTGTGAGCTGTGGTTTGAAAAATCACTAATTCCACTCCCATGTTCACTTTGTTCTTTCGGTGGGGCTGTTCACCTGGAGTCAGAAATGCTCGCTCCCAAACTTGTGTAGACAGGGAGCCCATCCCGAGGACCGGAACTTTCTGAGCGCGGACCTCGTGCCAGACACTCAGCTGGGTGCTTTTACATTCCCTTTTCTCCCTTCGTCCCCGCAGTGGCACTAGGACGTGGATATTTTTTTTTTTTTTTTTTACTTCTATTACAGATGACAAAACTGGAGATTCAGGCAGGGGAGTGGCTCGTCCAAAACTGTGTAGAACGCCAGAGCTGGAACTTAAGCCCTGGCCGTCTGACTCCAAAACCTCCATTCTTCACCTTGGGTTACGCGTGCTCGTCGAGCGCGTGGAACGCACTCACGCTCGCTCGCGCGCACGCCTGAGAAGCCCTCCCTGCTGGCAGCTCTCCAGCTCTCGCCTCTCAGAACGCTAACTGGCAGACCAGGTTAATGAAGAGCGGTCTCCATGGCAACGAGAGAAGGCAGAAGAAGTATTTTTCGTCTGAATGAGAAGCTTTTCCTTGGCCTTACATGCAAAGTGGCTCCAGGGTGGCGGGGAGGCTCTAGACTGGGGCAGCTTCTCCAGGAGAGGCAGGTGCTGGGGCCTCCGCTTCTCGTGAGGAGGGGGGACCCCAGCCAGTGCTCTAGCTGGCGTTCAGCTCCTCCGTGGCCTCTGCCGGCGAGGGAGACGGAGGAAGAGTCGCGGTCTTGCCCTCTGGTCTCCCTGACCCTCTGTTAGTCTGTTCTGAACAGACCCGAAGCGCATTACTGTAAACAGCTGACTGCGCACAGGCTAGGAACGAGAAGGGGGGAGGCGAAGGTGTCGGGGGGGGGGGGGGAAGGGGAACCTCACTTGGGCTAGATGTCAGGGCAATTTCTCCCAGTAGGTGGCGCCTTAGCGGAAATGTAGGAAGCTGCAAGGTCAGGCGAGTAGCCCCATTCTACCCAGAGGGAGACAGCAGGGAGAATCGGGACAAACTCCCGGTTGGCCCCGAAACTGTTAATTCTGTTTTCTGAGGCAGTCAGGGACCTGAGAATTGCTTCACTGGCACCTAGAGATGCCCAGTATGTAACAGAGAACAGTGGCACAGTCCCGAGTGGCAGTGATCTTCTCACCGGGACCTGATGGACTGACAGCCCCCGGACACCCAGAACGGAGACGGAGACCGCTCAGACCCCAGCCCACCCCAGCAAGCCCCGTTCCTTTGTTAAAGGGCCAGTCTGCTACTGTCCACCAGAGCTACAGCTCTCCGAGCTCCTCAAGCTCACGTCTTCTCCCTACTCTCTCCTACCTTTTGTAACTCTGCCTAATAAACCAGCTGTCTCTCTTGATGTGTCCTGAAGCATGTTCTGCAACAATGTGAAGAACCTGCCTAGCCAAGTTGAGCTCCCCATCTCCTGTGTACGGGGACATATTCAGATCCACTGGGTGATTCCAGGACCGCACAAAGGCTGAGAAAAATAGAGCTCAAAAGCCAGGCGTGGTGGTATGCACTTGTAATTACAGCATTTGGGAGGCTGAGGCAGGAGAATTGGTGTGAGTTCGAGGCTCGCCTAGGCTATGTAGTGGGAAAAACATAGAAGGCCGGGGGCAGAGGTCAGGGGTAGAAATCTGTAGGCCAGGGGAGTTTAAAGTGGATCTTGGAGGTGGTAGAAAGTCTGCTGAACTTAAAGAAGGCAGCTGATTATTAGAGTTGCATTTGAAAAAGTCTTTGAGGAGATTAGCTTAGGGGTTTAAGCGGGGCCGGGGTCACTCTGGATTCACCAGACTTCTTTCAACTCACTTTGTGGCTTCTCCCAGCTCGGGCCAAAGCTATGAGTTCCTCCTCGTAAATACTGACCCCTGGAGATCACATGTGCCTTTTGACTCTTCTGCAAAGGGAAATGGTGTATACAAGGAACTTAATTGTACCTAAGCGTTGTGAGATGAACCATAGTTAGGTCCTTTACAGATCTGAGCTCCAAACATACTCTTCTGTAACGAGACTTACAGAAGAGTTTCTTTGTTTCTTTGTAAAGCAAACGCCCACATAACCATCCCCCTAGGTCAGTGATGGCAAACCTTTTGCAGCTTTCAATGATACAAACACCCTGTTGTGGCACACGTGGCAAAGGTTCGCCACCATTGTCCTAGATCACGGGTCTTTCCACCTTCACCCTCAGCTCTGGCCTGCAGGCAGGGCTGGAGATGGCCCTCGGGGGGCTGAGCATTCAGGGGGCTTCCCAGGTCCCAAACTGGGTTCTCAGCTCCAGGTACTGGCCCAGGTTGGAGCCTCCAAGCCAGAGGCTGCTAATGGGAGTCAAGACTTACAGAGCGCTGGACTTCCGGGTCCCATTCACTTCTTCAGAGCTCTCAGCTTCCTGGACAAGGAGGAAGGGCAGGTGGATTTCCCATCCCAATGGCAAAGTGAACTTAGAATGAGAGACGTCCAAGACCACAGGTCAGCCCCTTAATTGCAACTAGTCGTGACTCCTAGTCCAGCCCTTACGTTTCGCCGCCACAGGTTCTGCCTCTCTTCCCTTTTAGCCAGTTCACCCCGCCCCTACAAGAGGCCGGTTTGTGGCAGCTCACCAGCATCCTCTACCGTGTCAGGGTTCTGGAGAGAGAAAAGACACGATTTTATCCTGCCACAAGGTGGCGCCAAACACCAAGTCTTCACATACGTTATCTTTTCGGCCGCACCTGGGCTCCGCGCAAGTCCTGACAGGATCCCAGGACCCGAGCCAGGGACAGGTGCACTCTCCTGCCTCCATTCTGGCCTCATCTCACAATCTTTTGAGGGCAGATCTTGCGGAAGAAAGGAGGAGGAAGCGGGGAAAGGAGGGCTGCGGAGGCAAAGGCAGATGGCCTGGGCTCCAAAGGGGGCATAGATCTGGGACCAGGATCAACAAGGGAGGCCCAGTCCAGGCCTCGGATTAGTCCTCTTCTCCCCCTTGGGTGGCCCAGTGCATCTCCTCCTGACCTCCCAACCCTGGCTTCTTTAAGAAAGCTCAGCCGACTTTCTCTTCCGGGTGACAGAGGTTTCACATCAGTTCAAGGGGTGGTGGGGTGGAGTGGAAGGTGAGGCCGTCTGCAGTGACTCTGAAGCCACACTGCGTCTTCCTGCCGCCCTGCATAGACTGCCCTGGGTAGTATGCCCGGAGCGGATAAGCTGTGCAGGCTTTGGGCTTGGGCGTCATCAGCAAGGCGGCCTCTCACACACCTCTTTTCCTTGTGGGGCAAATCCTCTTGTGTCTCAGCAGCCTAAGCATCTTTCCCCCTGGGGAAGATTATCTCAGCCTGGGCTCGACACCTGTCTCCACTTGCGGCATGGACGCCGCTTTGCTTCTGAACGTGGAGGGCGTCAAGAAGACCATCCTGCACGGGGGCACTGGGGACCTTCCCAACTTCATCACCGGCTCTCGAGTAAGGCACCCCGTGTCTCCCCTCCCCTTCCACGGTGGCCTTCAGCTTGGCCACAAAGCGGCCAGGTGGGCCCTTTCTGCAGCTAGGTACCCTGGGAACTGGGGTGCTCTGAGTGGGTGCCATTCAGGGCACTTTGGGGGAATTTTGCCGATTAAACTTTAGTGTTGGCTGGTGGAGGGGTTTGGGGGAACTTTGTAGAGCCTCAGATGTTGGGTGAGATGGAAGGTCCTGCGGGAATCGTGGTGTTTTCTTCCGCATGTCTGGTGGGTCTCCCTGGTGGGCCCGTGGACGTGTCTGTGGCCACACGGGGCTTGTTTTAGGAAAGGCCTCCTGGGGGCTGGTCCCTCATCTGGGAGAGGGCGGGTGGGGTGGTCCTGGCCCGTCAGCCCGTCAGCTGTGGAGGAGCTGACCACGGGGGGCCTGGGAGCCCGGGACTGCGGGGTGCCTGAGGCCACAGCTCAGGGAGGCGTCTAGGCCAGGATCCACCATCTCGGTGACCAGGTGACCTTCCATTTCCGCACCACGAAATGCGACGAGGAACACACGGTGATAGACGACAGCAGGCAGGTGGGCCACCCCATGCACATCATCATCGGGAACATGTTCAAGCTGGAGGTGTGGGAGACGCTGCTGACGTCCATGCGGATCCGCGAGGTGGCCGAGTTCTGGTGTGACACCATCGTAAGTAGGTCATGTCGGCCTGTTCACCCTGACACTTTGTGGTGTTTCAGGAAAGTTGGGGCTGAATATAAGCCCCATGAGGCAAGCCCTTCGTGCTCATTCCACCCCTGCCTTGTGAAAAGGAGAGAGGTTCACCTGGAAGAACAGGCCCTACTGTGGTGACCAGGGGCGCAGCTAACTGACAGCACGTGGGGTCGCGTGACTTTGCTCTACAGAGGTCAGCCCTGCCCTTCAAAGTCTTCTCTTTTTGAACAACATTGTGATGTCTCAGAAGCTTCGGTCACTGTTTTGCTGTCCTCCCCAATCCTACCAGCGTTCCATTTTCTCCATATCTGTGAGAGGTTATTTCACAGTATCTTCAAAACTTAGGCTCCTCGTTTTGTGGCGCAGATAGAAACGGCAAAACTCACAGACCACTGACAAATATTTTTACGGAAGCTTCCCAACATATATATAAAAGTTGATCAAAAAAAAGTTTCTATCACTCCACACCAACCACCCCACACCCAAGGGCCTGGCCTTCCTCAGTCCACATGGTTAGGGAAAATTCAGACACTGTATTATTTCATCAGTAAACACTGACATTTGTATCTCTAGAACATGTGGATGTTTAAAAAAATCTAATCATGATATCGTGATTAAATCTTTTAAAAATTTAAATAATCCCATCATGCTGTTTCATATATAGACAGTGCTAGAATTTCTCTGGTTGTCTCATTTAATTCTTTTTTTGAGGCAGAATCTTGCCATGTAGTTCAGACTGGCCTTGAACTCACAGTGGAGCCCAGGCTGTCCTTGAATTGACAGTGAATCTCCTTTCTCAGCTTCCCAAGTACTGGGATTACACATCTGGGTTCCTCAAATCCTATGTTCAAAGTCCACCTGCAGTGCATTGTTGATACTTTGTCTCCTATATCTTTTTTTTTTAAATCAATAAGCTTTCTTTCTTTTGAGTCCTATAGCAGTCCTGCATTTTTTTTTTGAGGTGGTTTCCCCAGGAATTGTCTTCTATGTTCCTCTATTCCCTATCTTTAAAATGAATTGGAAGCTTGGTCTAGAGGGCTTGCTAAAACTCAGGTTTTTTGCAGAAGTGTATCACAGCGGTTCTGTTTCTTGGTGGGAGGCACGCCACGCCTTCCTCGCTTCGGTGACCTTAAGATGGACCTGTGGTTTAGGTGTTGACAGTCTGATCTGTTCACTCCAGGCTCCCTCGGGTTCCCCCCTGACAGCGGATCCGCAGACTCATTACTTCCTCAGAGGCCGAGGGCCTTTTGAAAGAGCGGTTTGAGAGACCCTCTCTCTCCATGTCACTCAGCGACTAATAGTTGAGCCTATTTTCTTTGCAACAGTCTCTGTGGTATTATTTATCCAGACTTTTTTGTTTTTTCTTAGGTCCTTAGATTTAATCCAGGAGTGCTCTTCTCATTGAGCTACATCCCCCATCTTTCTTAATTCATTTTTTTTGAGATAGGGTCTTGCTAAATTGCCCGGACTGGTCTTGCACTTGCTATTCTTCCTGCCTCAGCCTCCAGAACAGCTAGGATTATAGCCACCCACCATCACACCTGGAATCCTGACATTTTTATCTTTAAAAGGTGTCTTTCAATCAAATTTCAATGCCAGAAAACTGGCTTTTTCTGCCATTTCAGTTGTTTTAAAAATTGTCCACACTGAGTTTGCTTACAAGAGGGCTTAGACTTTTCAGACCTGTTTGTGTTGTGATGAGGTTTTCTCACCAACCTGAGCCTGCTTTCTGCAGGGTGTGTATTTACCAACACAGAGGAGCTGCACACGTGGGAGGCGGTCAGTACAGTCTCGATGAGTCGATTGCTTTGTCGTGTACAAAACGTCAAGCTCCTGTCTCTCCCCAAGTCAGACAGAGCTCTGTAGCGCCTGTCCTTTGGTCTGGTTGGTAGTCACCTCTCATTGGCTGGTGACTTTTGTGCTATGGTGATCGATGGTTTTCCAAATAACCTCTTATACCTTCTCCAAGTCCATGACCATGGTGATCACACACAGCGTTGTACACATGTGTGTGCAACTTCTGGAGTCATTTATCAACCTACACACCCATATTTTATCAATCTGTATCCAGCTGTTCTTCCACCTAGCCAGGCTTCAGTTCATCTGCCCTTTCCTTAAACCAGTCTTTCATACTCCAGACTCCGACACTGAACATTCGACTTTCCCCCTCTCTCTTCCTCCGTCCAGTCAGTCAACAGACCTTCGCCAGGCACCTGACTTGACCTGCTCTGCATGTTAGAGAGGAAATGACGAAGTTCCCAGTCTCTTTACCTCCGTTCCGAAAGAGGAGCGAACACACGCACCATGACAATGCGGAGCAGCCAGGGCCCTGGGTAGCTCTGGGGCTACAAAAGCACACGCCACTCTTTCGGGGTCTTAGGGGCTTCTTCAAGAGGAAGAACCCCTGGAGATGCGGGGTTCTTGCCTTTATCCTCTGTCCCAGGGTTCCTCCGGCTTCTGGTGGTGACCCCACCCCCCAGGCGCTGACTGGGGCCCGGAAACTGCCGAGTGGCGGGTGTCTGGAGGAGCGAGCCCTCCGTCAGAGGCTGTGCCCGAGCAGTTGCCTGACCAGGTCCTCACTCCACTCGCTGGGCTGCCGATCCAGGGTCGGGGTGGCCTGCCGGGGCAGGCACCCCCAGTCTTGCCTCCCGTTAGTCCAGCCGTGACCCGACAGGCTCAGCGGCCATCTGGTCATCCCTTCACAGAAGGGCAGAGGGATCCGGGCTAATCCGGCAGCGGGGCTGGAGGTGACCTCCGTCCTTGCGCTTCTGCCCTTCCCTTCCCAGCTCTGGCATCCGGAGCGGGGCCAGCTCACAGTGCTGCCCAGGACCGGGGCACTCGGGAGCCAGGGTGGGAAAGCTGAGGCCCAGCAAGGATCAGGCCTTGTAGAGACGCCACAGCTGACTTTCCCGGCCTCCTCGACCGGAGTTGCCAACTTCAGCTGCCTGGGCCAGGTCACTGAGCCTCACCTGGATGTCTGTGCCCCTTTTAGTCCCCATGACAACCCTAACACCGGGCAAGGCCGCCGAGGGAGGCAGGGCTGAGAGTGACCTGGGCTCACTGCCGCTTAGCAGCTGTGTCCTCTTGGGACCGGGGCTCTGCCCCTCCACTGCCGCCCACACCCTCCCTGTGAATCACAGGCCTGTGGAGCTCAAGGGCTCCTGGGGACGGGCCAGGGGCAGCATGACGCTCAGAGCCTGGCCTCTGCACTGGGCTGTCACATTGGCTGCCTGTGTGGCCTTGAATAAATTGCTTAGCTTCTCTGGGTTCCCAAGTCATAAACGTGGAGATGTCAGCGCCTCCGTGCTGGTCGCTGAAGGGACCGAAGGAGCTGGCGGAGCCCAGGGCTCTGCCCGGCACACAGTTATTCTCAGGTGTGATGGGACAGTGGGGCTCTGTGTGGGGGATGCAGAGGCGGGGTCTTCACGGCCCAGCCAGCCCCAGGCAGACCGCGATGCCTCCCTTCACTCCTTCCCACAGCACACAGGCGTCTACCCCATCTTGTTGCGGAGCCTGCGGCAGGTGGCCGAGGGCAAGGACCCCACCGACTGGCACGTGCACACCTGCGGGCTGGCCAACATGTTCGCCTACCACACGCTGGGCTACGAGGACCTGGATGAGCTGCAGAAGGAGCCACAGCCCCTGATCTTTGTGATCGAGCTGCTGCAGGTGGGACCTGGGGGCGGGTGGGGGCGATGGGGAAGGGGGCCCAGCCTTACTCGCTGCAGGACAAGAGAACAAGACACCAATCAAGACCTAGCTGTGGTGGCACTTGCTTGTAATCCCAGCCTTCTGGGAGGCTGAGGCAGGAGGACTACAAATTTGAGTCCAGCCTGGAGACCTTAGCAGACTGTTTCAAAATTTATAAAGGAATAAATAAAAAAAGTGCTGGGAAGGTAACTCAGCAGAAGGCTCTGGAATCAACCTCCAGTCCAGGGGGAAAACATTTAAGAACCGCAGGAGAAATGGGATGGGAGGTGCATTTTCCAAGGAAAAAACCCACTGGAAAACAACCTCTTCTTTGTTTTTGATAATTTTATTAGTACATATTTGCAATAGAGGGATCCAGTATTTTAAAAATGTGATTTATTTTTATGTTGGAAATGGTCTTCTATTGGGTCTCCACTTCCGTTTGCGTTTTCAAGTGTAGCACTGTAACCTCTTCCTTGATCTTCCTGGTACTTTTTGAGTTCAGACTTGGCCCCTGTACAGCAGGGCAGGCTGCATGGCACTGCCCACAGCCTTCCCACACGCAGATGCCGGGAGGTGGGCAGCCATGTTGGGGACAACAGGAGAGGGCCAGAGTCAGCGTCGGGGCCAGGCCGGGACTGCAGCCCTGTGGCTAGGGCTGAGGCTCAGCCAGAGGACACCGTGGGGAAATCGCAGCGCGAACGAGACGGTGCAGAGCAAGGCCTGCTATGGGCCCGCTCGCGCCGAGGTGTGGCCTGTACCCCACGCTGGGCCTCGGCCGGACGGGACTCAATGCAGACACTGCCTCTTCGTATTTTATAACGATACATTTCCAGCAGGTGGCAATGGCACGTCTTGTTCTAAGGAGATGAGTATTCATGAGAATTTCCGGAATCTCGGAGCTTTCTCCTAATTTGCACTAGGTCAGCAGGGCCCGGCCTGGTAGCCTCGCTCCACGGCCCCTCTGCGTTTGCGCAGCAGGCTGGCGGATGGGTGAGCGATGCCGCGGGCGAAGCAGCCCTGCGGCTCTGGGCTCCCGGCCTCCCGCTGGGCTGTGGGCCCGGTCAGCCTCAGCGACTGCGTTCCCGGGCCAGGTCGAGGCCCCCAGCGAGTACCAGCGGGAGACGTGGAACCTGAACAACGAGGAGAAGATGCAGGCCGTGCCCGTGCTGCACGGGGAGGGCAACCGCCTCTTCAAGCTGGGCCGCTACGACGAGGCCTCCTGCAAGTACCGGGAAGCCATCGTCTGCCTGCGGAACCTGCAGACCAAGGTGGGGCGGCCCCGCTCCGCTGTGGCCCGGGCCGGGTGGGGGCTGGAGCGCGGGGCTCATCTGGGCTCCCCGCAGGAGAAGCCCTGGGAGGTGCAGTGGCTGAAGCTGGAGAAGATGATCAACACCCTGATCCTCAACTACTGCCAGTGCCTGCTGAGGAAGGAGGAGTACTACGAGGTGCTGGAGCACACCAGCGACATCCTGCGCCACCACCCGGGTGCGTGCCCACGGAGGGTGGGCACGGGGCCGGGCATCTGCGCGGAGCATAGGGTCACCTGTGAGGACTCCCCGGGTTTCCCTTCCGCTCCACTCTGGGGAGGCGCCGCCCTGCAACTGGCCACCCTGGGGTGGGTGGGTGACCGAGTC
>PVIC010059287.1:0-10298 GCA_004025085.1 Thryonomys swinderianus | reverse complement strand
GATCAAACTCAGGGCCTTGCGCTTGCCAGGTAGGCATCGGAACCACTGAGCTAAATCTCTGACCCATGAAAGTTTTTTAATAAAGTGAAAAATTCTGGTTTATTCATACTACACAGGCTACACGGGCATTCTTTTGGTCCAGGCAATCTTTCACTTGAACAGAGTACCCTGCAGCCTTTACAGGTTTATGTCTCAAGCCCTAACCCTGGATGTTTTCTGTCTTCCATAAGGCAGAATGCTGAGTTCGAATTGTCTGCAGAAAGTGCCTATCCTTCTACTCAAAAGTAGTTTATTTCACCAAAAAGCAAAAAAAAAAAAAAAGTGGGCCGGAGGGTTATTCCTCAGTGGTTCCGGCGCCTGCCTCGCAAGCGTAAGGACCTGAGTTCGATCCCCGGTTACCACATATAATGATGGGCGTGGTGGCTCACGCCTGTCATCCCAGCACTCGGGAGGCAGAGACAGGAGGATTGCTGAGTTCGCGGCGGCTTGCCTGGGCACCATAGTAAGCTCAGGGCCAGCCTGAACTACAAAGCAAGACCCTGTCTCCAAAAAGAAAAAAAAAAAAAAAAAAAGTAGTTTATTTCAGCTGGGCGTGCTGGCTCACGCCTGTAATCCCAGCACTCAGGAGGCAGAGACAGGTGGATTGCTGAGTTCGAGGCTTGCCTGAGCTACATAGTGAGCTTAGAGCCAGCCTAGACTACAAAGCGAGACTCTGTCTCAAAAAAAAAAAAAAGTAGTTTATTTCTAATTTTACAGTTTATTTCTAATTTTATTTCTAATTTTAAAAGTAGTTTATTTCTAATTTTACAGCTTGTCAGGACTCTTGGTTGGGGGTTGTAATGTGCTAGAATTAGAGGCACAGGAATTGTGATTTGTTACACATCCGTGGATAGGAAGTGAGTGAGTCCCAGAGAGGGGAAAAAGAACTTATTCCACATGTATTGAGCCCGGTGCTAAGAATGTTTAAGGAGTGGGTCTTCCCTGTCACCCATGGTGGAATGGGCCATGGAAAGTATAACTTTCTATAATCATATCTGTAATCCTTATGCTCTTTCAGCTTATGCTTACTTTTTATTTCAGGTTAGGAATTACTGTCCCGTTGCAGAGGTCACTGAGACACTGTTGACCTATTTTTTTTTTTTTTTTGAGACAGGGTCTCGCTTTGTAGTTCAGGCTGGCCCTCAGCTCACTATGTAGCCCAGGCAAGCCTGGAACTCAGCAATCCTCCTGTCTCTGCCTCCCAAGTGCTGGGATGACGGGTGTGAGCCACCATGCCCAGCACTGCGGTATGTGGTATTGATGGCTGGTGGGTGTGAGTCACCACACCCAACATTGTATGTGGTTACCAGGATCGAACTCAGGACCTTGCGCTTGCAAGGCAGGCACTGGAACCACTGAGCTAAATCTCCAGCCCTGTTGACCTATTTTTGTATGGGCTTCTTGTGGGGTTAAAGAGTTGGAAACTCAGCCTCTTGACTCCTAATCCAGAGGTCTTGGGGCTAAAGCTCCAGGTCCTGCTTGCTGCCTCCAGAAGGACTCCTCACACTTTGTCCTCTGTCTTTGGTCCTGAAGCAGGGAGCTGCTGGCTGGGCGGCTCGCCGATGCTGTAAATGTCCCTGGCTGTGCCTGAGCCTGTAAGTGTGCTGCAGGCCTACAGGCTCATGTCTTGGTTGGTAATAGTTGGTTGGGAGGGTTTTTACTGCCACTTCAGTGCCTAGACTCCGGCCTTTCTTTTCTGTGTGATTGTTGCTGGATAGGTCTTCTCAGGGGATATGCAGGCACTGGAGTGGCTCAATGGCTTCTGGCAAAGGCCAGTCTGGAAGCCAGGTATTCCACGGACTGCTTTCTGAGCAGGTGCTTTCCTAGGGCTTAGGTGTTTCTTCTGGTCCTGTTTGTTTTGCTCACAGGCTGTTTCATCTGGTGATGAGAAAGAGGGATTGAAACACCCTGGACTGATACTGAAATATTCCACATATAAGAACCTGGCCCAGCTGGCAGCCCAGCGAGAGGATCTGGAGACAGCCATGGAGTTCTACCTGCAGGTGGGGTTTTGGTCAATGCTCAGCTCCTTCAGTGTTTTGAAAGTTCTTGGTTGGGGGAATAGAGTTATGGTCTTGGCAGATAGACAGAGAAGTTTATAGCAAGTTGTACTGCCCGAGGCCCTAACCAGTGGGTGGTAACAGTGAGGAAAGAGGCGGGAAGAGCAGAGGTGGGGCAAGGGCAGGGGTGCAGAGGCCTGTGTGTGAATTCTTCCTTTACCACCAGTGCCAGTATAACCATGGGCATCTCCAGGTTTACAGCACCGTAGTGAAAACTAATCAAATTAGTATGCAAACAAGTAGGCAGACAGAGCCTAACTCCTAGCATCTGTCATAATAATGCTGCCATTATTTCTATATTACCATTACTGTTTCTGTGGCCATCTGTAATTGCCACACTGGGATAATTGCTTTCCATGCATACTTATACCATTTTGAAAGGAAAGTATCTCATCCTCATTTTGGTGATGAGAGAAGAGAGGGTCAAGATCACTGTGCTGATTGGTGTTGGAACAGGGGCGTGAGCCAAGGTCTCCCAAAAGCATATACCCTTTCTAGAATTATACCAAGACTCCGTATTTTCTTTTCATTCTACTCCTTTTGCCTATTAAATATGCAAATGTTCATATCAACAGTATATCAAGAAAGCATTCTGAGCTAAATAAATTGGTTCATATAACTTTTTATGAATCATTTCTGTGAGTGATGGAAACAAGTGGCTGTAGAAAAGATGAGTTGCCTTTGTTAGTTATAAGGGAGTTATGCCAATTTGGCATTTCTCTGGGTTGTCGGAGTGGCCAGGTCCATGCTGTGGCCTGCCAGTCCCATGGTTGTCTGATCAGCAAGAGCTCCAACTGATATTGTGTGTGTGTATACCCTCTGCTTGTGCTGCTTCCAGGCAGTGATGCTGGACTCCACAGATGTCAACCTCTGGTATAAAATCGGACATGTGGCCCTGCGGCTAACCCGGCTCCCACTGGCCCGCCATGCCTTTGAGGAAGGGCTGCAGTGCAACCCTGACCACTGGCCCTGCTTGGACAACCTCATCACTGTCCTGTACACCCTCAGTGATTACACAAGTGAGTTAGGCTTGATGTTTTCTCCATGTGCCGTGTTTGGGATAAGGGAGGGGGAGTGTCTTGGGTAAGCTGGTAGCCAAAGTTGATTGATACTGACAGGCATAGAGCCAGACTGTCAGAGAGAATAGAAATGTTTCTATGTCTTTGATTCTACATGTCTTTCTTGATTTATCAGATGGTTTGTAGTAATAAGCATATAATTTATGAGTGATTTTCCCCTTTGTCTATCTCATTTTATTTCTGTGTTATGCCAGTTTTCATATCTTAGGTGGGTGGCAGAATACCACAGACTGAATAGCTTAAGTAATAAAACTTAATAGCGCTTCTCGACCTTTTGGCTGAGATGAAGTGAAGTCATGAAAATTATTTCTCAAAGTTCTAGAAGCTGAGAAGTCTAAGATCGAGTACCAGCAGATTTGGTGTCTGGCCTCACCCCTCTTCTAGATTTTCAGCCACATTCTTGCTATATTTTTACCTCTCTCTAACACACACAGCAAGAGTACCCTGCAGACTTCATCTGAGTCTAATTACTTCACAAGGGTCCTACCTCCAAATACCATCATGTCTGGTTTAAGAGCTTCAACATGTAAACTTTACAGAGACACATTCAGTGTACAATATCCTGCCCCTAGTTCTCCCAACATTTATGTTCTTCTTATATGCAAAATGTACTCATTCTATCCCAGCAGTCCCTCAAGTCTTAGCTCATTTTAGCATCAGCTTTAATGTCCAGAGTTTTCTCGAAACATCTAACTCATGTATGGGTGAGACTAAAGATATAATCAGTCCTGAAGTGAAATTCTTTTGCATCTGTGGGTCTGTTGTGCCACATAAGTTATGTGTTTCCATGGGATAGAACTAGGCTAGACATTTCTTTCCAAAGTGGAGCAGTAGAAAAGAAAGGAGGGACTATTAAGTCCCAGTTAACTCTAAAATTTATCAAGGCAAATTCTTTTAGATCATACAGTTTAGGAGTAAGTCTAGTAGGTCTGAGGCTCTGTGCTCCAGGCTCATTGGTGTGACAGTGTCATTCCTACAGCTCAGTGACCCAATCAGGAGGGCCTTTCTTCTGAGACATTAGTTTGGAATGTCCTGGGCCAACTGGAGAGGTGCCTCGCCCTTTAAAGAACTAGCTATGCCTCCTAGTTTTGTGGTAGGAATAGTGTCTCTGATGACCTTGGAATCATATTTTGGGTCTTCCAGTTTTTTCCTTTTGTTATCAGAAATTGAAGTCAGGGGTCATGCTTGGCATGCAGACGCTGCACTACTGAGCTACATTCCTGGCCCTGGGTTTCTTGTTTTTGAACATATTTACAGAACATATTTACAGTCTTTGTTCATTCCCTCCTATTTTTCTAGTCCCTTGAATATCAAAACTAGTAGCGTTTCTGCCGATATAATCTTCTCTTTATTTCTAGCTTCTGTTAAATTTATAGTTCTGGCTCATACTGATCTTATTATTATTATTTATTATCTCCCCTCCATCCATATGGGGATCAACTCAGGACCTTATGCTTGCCAGGCAGATGCGCTGCCTCTGAGCTAAATCCCCAGCCCCTCATATTAATGTTATTATGGAATGGTTGTTCAGCCACATCTTGGTGTTCTTTTCAGAACAAACCTGTTTTTGCAATATAGTAGGCTGAGAACTTTCCAAATCGTTTTTTTTTTTTTTTTTTTTTGAGACAGGATCTCGCTTTGTAGTTCAGGCTGGCCCTGAGCTCACTTGCCTGTAACCCAGGCAAGCCTCGAACTCAGCAATCCTCCTGTCTCTGCCTTCTGAGTGCTAGGATTACAAGTGTGAGCCACCACGCCTGGCATTTTGGTGAGTGTGAGTCACCATGACCGGCGATGTGGTACATAGTTACCAGGGATCGAACTCGGAACTTTGGGCATGCAAGGCAGGCACCAGAACCACTAAACTAAATCCCCAGCCCAGAGCTTTCTATGTCTCTAGGTCTCGGTTTCTTTTTGCTTAACAATTTCTTCTTCAGTTCATTTCTGTCTTATATTTTACTATATAGTTATCTATATAGGTATCTGTATACTATATGGTATCTATAGAAGATTGGTTTCAGGGAAAAGATACCAAAATCTGTAGATGCTCCAGTCTTTTATATAAATGGGCCTAATGTTTGCATAAAACTCATGTATACCTTCCTATATCCTTTTTCTACATAATCCATTTATTAGTTTTATTATAATAATTAAAACATTAATTGCACAAATCAGGGCAGATCACTGTGATCTTTCCACACATGCACTGATGAAGTATGTCCACCCAAATTCTATCTTTCCTAAATGCCCTGCCCTGGTGCCCGTCTCAGGTTCTTGGTGATCTCTCTTCTACTTTAAATCCCTTCTAGTTCCTCTTTTACTTTTACTATTACATTTTTTCATTTTATTTTTAAATTATTTCTAGATTTTTGTTGTTTTTGTTATTGTTTTGAGACAGGGTCTCACTATTAGTTCAGGCTGCCCTTGAACTCCCTATTTGTCTCAGGCTGGGTTTGAACTCACAGTGATTCTCCTGCCTTAGCCTCCCAAGTGCAGATTATAGGGATCACAGGTGTGTGCCAACATGCCTGACTTCTCTAGATTACCTACAATTCCAGACACAGTACAAATGATAAGTTGGTGTTAGACTATATATTTGAGGAAGTAAGGGCAGGAAAACCATACATGTTCAGCATAGACACAGTTTTTTTCTCAAATATTTTTAGTCTATGGTTGGTTAACGTGAATGATGTATGTGTCTTAAATTGTAGGCAATAATTTTAAGACCAATTTTTTAAAATTTAATTTTATTTTATTTCATTTCATTTCTTTCTTTCCTTCTTTTTTTTTTTTTTTTTTGTGGAACTAGGGATTGAATTCAGGACCTTGTGCTTATAAAGCAGGCGGTAGAACCACTGAGCTAAATCCCTGGTCCTAGACTATTTTTTAAAAAGGGAAAGAAGAAAAATTGGAGAAGATAGTAAAAAAATAAAATAAGGTAGTTATTTTGTACATGTGGATTCACTCTTCCCCTTGGCATTTTGTGGCCTCTTTCAATCAATAACCCCCTATTTGACAACTGAAATGTCATTTACCTGGGGCCTCTATGGCAGAACAGAATAGTTACAAGATTTTTTTTTTTTTTTTGAGACAGGATCTCACTTTGTAGTTCAGGCTGGCTCTGAGCTCACTATGTAGCCCATGCAAGCCTCAAACTCAGCAATCCTCCTGTCTCTGCCTCCCGAGTGCTGGGATGACAGGCGTGAGCCACCACGCCTGGCACTGTGGTATGTGGTATTGATTGCTGGTGGGTGTGAGTCACTATGCCCAGCATTGTATGTGGTTACCAGGGATTGAACTCAGGACCATTGTGCTTGCAAGGCAGGTGCCAGAACCACTGAGCCAAATCTCCGGCCCTATTGGTACCTTTTATATACAGCTCACAATCACGTTCAACATCGGGGATTTGTACCAGAATATTATATGAGTTAATTCTCATTTTTACCCATATCCCTACCCACCCCACAGTCCTCCACCCACTATATACATGTGCTTTCTTTTTCTTTTTAAATCGTATTTATTCTTTTCCCAGTTACGAGATTTTTTTTGAAGGATATTTTCCAGTTAGGCAACTAGCTATGAGTCCTGTAGATTTTTGCTATGATTCCTCTAAGTGGGTTTGATGATTTGAGATCCTCTAAAGGGTATAACGTTTGTCTTCTGTGGGCAGTCTTTGGGTCTGTTTACCTTGTAGTACCCTATCTACTTTGGGTGTCACAGTCTCAGAAATCTTTCCTGGGCTGGGGATTTAGCTCAAGTGGTACTGCGTCTATCTTGGAAGCACAAGGACCTGCATTTGATCCCCAGTACCAAGAGAAAGAAAGAGAAAGAAGAAAGGAAGGAAGGGAATCTTTCCAGATTGAGTTGGTTAAAGTGATATCCTGTTATTCTTTTTTTTTTTTTTTTTTTGCTTTTTGGAGACAGGGTCTCGCTTTGTAGTTCAGGCTGGCCCTGAGCTCACTATGGTGCCCAGGCAAGCTGCCGCGAACTCAGCAATCTTCCTGTCTCTGCCTCCCGAGTGCTGGGATTACAGGCATGAGCCACCACATCCGGCATTGTAGTATGTGGTGTTGACTGTTGGTGGGCATGTCTCCACGCCCAGCATTATATGTGGTTACCAGGGATCGAACTCAGGTCCTTGTGCTTGTGAGGCAGACGCCGGAACCACTGAGCTAACCCTCTGGCCCATATATCCTGTTATTCTTGCCATCATCATGCATTGCTGATTCTGTGGTAGGAACATTTTTTAAATGTTAACTGACAAGACAAAAGCTTTGAGTGCAGTCTTAGAATGTCTAAACTGTTTCCTTTACTGCCAGCATGTCTGTACTTCATCTGCAAAGCACTGGAGAAGGATTGCCGGTACAGCAAGGGGCTGGTTCTCAAGGAGAAGATCTTTGAAGAGCAGCCTTGTCTCCAGAAGGACTCACTCATTATGTTCCTCAAATGGTAAATTCTGCTTTTCTCCATGTGGCTGGTCAATGTCAGAGTGCGCCTGATTCTCCCCAAGTTCCAGTCTCCAGCAGGTGGAGCCTCTGAATTGCTGGGCCTCCTCATCTGCCCCATCCCTCATCTAGGTCATACTTGACCTGCCTTATCGATCTTGAAGTATGTCTGATCTCAGCAGTTCCTCCCGAAGCTCTTCTCTCACTGCCCTGCCGGCTCTCAGTGTTTGTTAGCTCTTCTCCGGATGCTTGTGAGGACCTGCTGTGAGGAGGTGCTGCCTGCCTCGCTTCCTTTCCCCTTGCTGGGTTTTGTTCCCAGTACTGTCCAAGCCCAGTGTTCCAGGATCTCGGGTTGTTCCTGCCTTGTCTCCAGCACAAATCCGATGCCCAGCTGCTTTGGTCATTTGGAACCTGGCCCTGTGGTTCTCTCTTCTTACTTCCTACTCTTCCCCCCCAAGCTCCTTTTGTTAGAAATGCCCCTGCCCCTGCCACCCACCTTGGTGGGTTCCAGCACTGGCTCTGTGGGCACCATCCTACCGCCTCCCACAGTGGACTAATCTGTTCTGCCATCCTCCTGTCCTCTCAGCTGTCTGGCCATTGCTGCTTCTCCACTTTCCAACTACCACATGCTGTCTCTGCAGCTTTCTGAGCTCTAGTTGCCCTGTGCAGCCCCCACCCAAGCTGACCGACTCCTCTTGCCCTCTGGTGTTCCTTGGCTCCTGGAACTTACCTCTTGGGGCTCAGTGGTTGTTCATCTCCCTGTCTGTTCCCCAGAGTCTGTGTCCATGCTTACATCTATCCTTAGAGAACTAACTTTAGAAATGACAAACACTTTAGATGTGAGTTTGTCTCTAAAGGAGTGGCTCTGTGGGGTATCCTTGCTGGGAGGCATCAGGACAGTGTGAGCAGGAGGGCCAGTGTTACTGTCACCTCAGCCAGAGTGTGACTGGGAGTGAGGGATGTGAGGCCTCAAAGCTCCTGTACTCT
This sequence comes from Thryonomys swinderianus, assembly GCA_004025085.1. NCBI lineage: Eukaryota > Metazoa > Chordata > Mammalia > Rodentia > Thryonomyidae > Thryonomys > Thryonomys swinderianus. The sequence continues at coordinate 1,691 of PVIC010059287.1, read as the reverse complement.
TTCTATTTTGGGGGAGAACTATTGTTTTTTTGAGCTTGGTTTATCTAATGATTTTTTTTTTTTTTTTTTTGCTTTTTGGAGACAGGGTCTCGCTTTGTAGTTCAGGCTGGCCCTGAGCTCACTATGGAGCCCAGGCAAGCCGCCGCGAACTCAACAATCTTCCTGTCTCTGCCTCCCAAGTGCTGGGATTACATATCTAATGATTTTTTGTTGGGGTAGGCAGCATGGGATAAATTCTTTTAAGACTTTGTGTAAATGAAAGCATGATTTTATTTTCTGTGGCTTTTCAGTGATACTATTAATGCATCTGAAAATCCTTTCTCTGCCCAGTTGTGAATTTGTGTAAAGAGCAATGGGTATTAGTCATTTCCTGTGTATGTGGATATTAAGAATGCTAATTACCGCCCATTTGAGGCCAGACTCAAGTGGTTATTTTATATGCAGGAAGAATCAGTACAGATTAAAGGGTATTAACTTAAGTACATCCCTGTCTGTAATTTCCCCTTGGCTCTAGTTTACATCATTGCACTTTCTCTCTGTCTTACACATTTTCAGTGACATGTCAATTCACGATGTGTCAGTGAGTGCAGCTGAGACACAAGCCATTATAGATGAGGCCCTGGGCCTGCGAAAGAAGAGGCAAGCGCTACTTGTGCGGGAGAAGGAGCCGGACCTGAAACTGGTGCAGCCCATTCCCTTCTTCACGTAGGTTGCCCAACAACTCTGGGGATACTGGGTTGGCTCATGGGCCCTGATGTGGGACACTGCCCTGCACAGGAAGGGGAAACTCCAGGCCTGTCTCTGGGCTGGTGCTATGGGAGAAGACTGGGTACATTGTGGCAGAAGGTAGAAGACATGTACTGTTTGTGGAGGAGCTACCAAGAAACCTCAGCTCTTTTCTGAGGTTTGCCTCATCTCAGATTTGCTCTTGCCATTGTTGACCCTATAAGGTGCCTTAACAGTCTGCCCTAAACAAAAGACAAAGGAAAACTAAGGTTTGTCAAGCACTTGCCAAAACGGTACCAAGAAGCCCAGTGTCAATCCTGGGTGTGGAACTTAAGTTACTTGTGCTTGCCAGGCAGGTGCAGTGCCACTGAGCTAAATCCCTCGCCTTGTGCTTTCTCTTAAGGGTACATGAGGTACCTTGTGATGTGATGGCCTACTGGAGTTGGAGTAATTTAGCTCTGGCAATCACTTGCTGCTTCAAAATTTCTGACACTGAATCTTTTTGTGTTTGTTTATTTGTTCTGTTTCTTGAGACAGAGTCTTGTCCCGGCTGGCCTTAAGCTCACTATACAGCTTAAGCGAGGGTAGAACTTGTAGCCGTCCTCCTGCCTTAGGCCCCAAGTGCTGGGATTAGAGGAGTACACCACCATGCCTGGTGTGAATGGTGAATCTTTAAATTTAGTGTGTCTTATGCCTCTTGGGACCTATATATAGAACTTATTGCAGATTTCCTTGAGGTTTGGATGACATAAAAGGACACAGATGCTACAAAGAGCTCGCTGTCTTTCCTCACAGGGGCCCACCCTTTGTCCTCCAGGGTGGACTTTTATCGTGCTATTTCCTTTTACTCAGTCTAGGTTTGCCCTTCAGAGCCAGTTTTTCTTTATTCTTCACTTTTACTTTTTCAAATAAACTTTGGTACCATTTTAAAAACTTAATCAGTTTAGGGTGCCTCAGCATTTAGC
>PVIC010059286.1:0-10158 GCA_004025085.1 Thryonomys swinderianus | reverse complement strand
GGAACCACTGAGCTAACCCTCTGGCCCCCTTATATCAACTTTTTATAGTAGACAAAGAATTTTTAATTTACTTCATTTCTCCTTTCTATTTTCTTAGTATATATTTGTGGTTTTTGGTTAAATCCATGTACAACTTTTTCAAAAGCATTACTATATAAATACTGTTTATTTCAGAGTTAATGAGTACTCTGTGGTTATACTCTTATCTTGAATAACTTGTTTTTCTCCAGTTAATAATTACCTAATATTTTCACCTTCATTTTCTTTGAATAGGCTGGGCATGGTTGTGAATACTTGTAATCCCAGCTAGTTGGTAGGCTGAGGTGGCAGCAGTACTTGGGTCCAGCAGTTCTCGACCAGCCTGCACAGCTTATGAGCCCCTGGATCAAAAACATTTTTTAAAATTTGAATTGAGGGGGCTGGAGGGTTAGCTCAGTGGTTCCAGCGCCTGCCTTGCAAGTGCACAGTTCTGAGTTTGATCCCCTGTAACCACATACAATGCTGGGCGTGGAGACTCACACCCACCAACAATCAATACCACATACCACAGTGCCGGGCGTGGTGGCTCATGCCTATAATCCCAGCACTCAGGAGGCAGAGACAGGAGGATTGCTGAGTTTGAGGCTTGCCTGGGCTACATAGGGAGCTCAGGGCCAGCCTGGACTCCAAAGCGAGACCCTGTCTCAAGAAAAAAAAAAAAAATTGATTTGAGGTCTGAGCTTAGGGCTTTCCCCATACTTAGCATGTACTTTTCCACTGAGGTACACCTTCAGCGCCATATTGCTTCTTCTGGATTTTGATTATCTTTGGATTATGATATAGATTTGACAGTTCTATCCAGATACTATACTTAATAAGTAATTATAGAGCAATAATACTATTTCATGTTTCTTGTATGTTCATGGTAAGAATGATAGCAAGGACATGTCAATAAATAAATTTTTTTTGAGACAGGGTCTCACTTTGTAGTTCAGGGTGGCCCTGAGCTCGCTATGTAGCCCAGGCAAGCCTCGAACTCAGCAATCCTCCTGTCTCTGCCTCCCGAATGCTGGGATTACAGGCGTGAGCCACCAGGTCCAGCACTGTGGTATGCGGTGTTGATTGTTGGTGGGCGTGTCATTATATGTGGTTACCAGGGATCGAACTCAGGTCCTTGCGCTTGCGAGGCAGGCGCCGGAACCACTGAGCTAACCCTCCGGCCCTATAGTTCTTCTTTTTAAATGAAACTCAGGAAATTAGTAATTAGCTGGTGAGACACCTGAGATAGTAACTTAGCAGGAAAATAAATATCGCTACGGGGGGTCTTGATTATACAATTTTTAAAGTAAATTTTGGATTGAATACAACGAGAAAGATGCTGATATCATTAAATGAATAGCTTGATGAAACACATCCACATAACCCACCACCCAGATCTAAGCTTATTACTTGTGTTCTAAAATTCCCCTTCTTGCTGTCCTGTAACATCTACCCTCGTCTCCCAAAGATAATCACTATTCTGACTTGTAATGCCATTTTAAAACATATTGACATATCAACATATTGTCATCGCACACATTTAAAATGTGTTTAATAATACATACACTCATTGGGCCGGAGGGTTAGCAAAGTGGTTCCGGCACCTGCCTCGCAAACGCAATGACCTGAGTTCGATCCCCGGTAACCACATACAATGCTGGGCGTGGAGACACGCCGGACGTGGTGGCTCACGCCTGTAATCCCAGCACTCGGGAGGCAGAGACAGGAGGATTGCTGAGTTCGCGGCGGCTTGCCTGGGTACCATAGTGAGCTCAGGGCCAGCCTGAACTACAAAGTGAGACCCTGTCTCAAAAAAAAAAAAAAAAAATACACTCATGAAGTTTCATACACCTGTAAAATTGTGTCTGCTTTTGAATTTTATAAATGAGAATACTATATGTACTCTTTATTTCTGTTCTTTTTTTGGTCAGTGTTAATGTTGTAGTACTCTTTCATGGTATAGAGAGTAATACTTGTTTACCCTTATTTGGTATTCTATTGTGTGAATATAATGCAGTGTATCCATGTTAGTGTTGGTGAATATTTGCTGTGTTCAATTTGAGGCTATTACAAATATGCTGTTTTGAACATTTTCACTATTTATTTATTTATTTTTTCTTTTTTGAGACAGCGTCTCGCTTTGTAGTTCAGGCTGGCCCTGAGCTCACTCTGTAGCCCAGGCAAGACTCGAACTCAGCAATCCTCCTGTCTCTGCCTCCCAAGTGCTGGGATTACAGGCATGAGCCACCACGCCCGGCTTCATTATGTTTTTTGATGAACATATATATCAAGGGATAGAATTGCTAGTTTAGGATAAATGTATTTTATTCAGTTTAAACAAAGAAACATTTTTTTCCTTTTTTTTCCCCAGATATCAACAAATTTCTTTGGATGGTCCGAATAGGAGGGAGCACAGACACAGGCAAACACATCAAGGAGAATGACTATTATACTCCAACTGGGGAGTTCCGTGTGGACCGTGAAGGTTCTCCAGTGTTGCTTAACTGCCTCATGTACAAGATGTGTTACTACCGCTTTGGGCAGGTCTACACAGAAGCCAGTGAGTGAATTTCAACATTAATCACACAGTCACAACGGTGATAGTTAACATATACTGTGCTTTTCAAGCACTGCTGTGAGGAAATTGAGGTATCAGTGGGTTACTTTTTTTTTTTTTAAGATAGGGTCTCTTGCTTTGTAATTTAGGTTGGCCCTGAACTCACTATATAGCCCAGTCAAGCCTCAAACTCAGAGTCCTCCTGCCTCTGCCTCCCAAGTGCTGGTATTATAAGGGTGAGCCACCACACCCAACATTGTGGGGTGTGGTACTGATTACTGGTGGGTGTGAGTCACCACACCCGATACCATATCATTGTATGTGGTTACCGGGAATTGAACCAGGGACCTTGTGCTTGCTATGCATGTGGTGGAACCACTGAGCTAAAGCTCTGGCCCAAGTGGGTTATTGATTGAGTCAGAGTTCAATCTCAGGTTGTTTGCCTCCAGATTCTGTGTTTTTTAAATATTCATCTTTTAAAAAATTTTAATTTCTGCTGTTGGGGATTGAACCCAGGGCTTTTGCACTGAGGTATACCCCTAGCCCTTTTAAAAATTTTTCATTCAAGACAAAGTCTTGTTAGATTGTTATCGTGTCCAGGCTGGGCTCAAACTTACAGTCTTCCTGCCTTAGTCTTTCACAGTGCTGGATTAAAACCATGTGGCACCATGTCTGGCTTAACCATTGATCTTTTACTGTTTCTCAGTGAAGAGGATTGCAGTGAGGAAAAGAATAAAAAGAAAGAGACTAAAGATTTCACTTTTTCAGATGAAAACATTGAGAGGGATTTGGTCAGGTTAAGTGTTTTCGATTTTGTGGCTCTGTGCTATGTACAGTTTCTGAAGTGGATGCAGCCATTGGTAGCTTCTCTGATCCATGGGAGGTTATGGGTGTGTTATGACAGTTGTCTTTGTGGGTTGGAGATTTAGCTCAGTGGTTCCAGTGCCTGCCTCAAAAGCGCAAGGTCCTGAGTTCCATCCCTGGTAACCACATACAATGCTGGGCATGATGACTCACCCCGCTAGCAATCAATACCACATATCACAGTGCCGGGTGTGGTGGCTCACGCCTGTCATCCCAGCACTCGGGAGGCAGAGGCAGGAGTATTGCTGTGAGTTTGAGGCTTGCCTGGGCTACATAGTGAGCTCAGGGGCAGCCTGAACTACAAAGCGAGACCTTATCTCCAAAAAAAGAAAGAATATAGGGGCTTGGAAGTCAGCTCCTATTTCTTAGGTGAGATAAACTCCAATGGACTCTACTACTTATCATTCTGGATAGAATTTTGGGATAAGGTGAAATTTACCACCTGATCCATGCTTGGTAGACTCTACTCTCATCACCCTGCACACAGAGGAGTAACAATGTAATGATAGATGATATTCTGAGTTGATTTACTGTCTCTTTAGAAGTTAGCATTGTAGAAAGAAGTGTTTCTTCTTTCTCCCTTCTTAGAGCGTCCACCAGGTTTTGACCGTGTCCGAAATGCTGAGATTGGAAATAAAGACTTTGAGCTTGATGTCCTGGAGGAAGCATATACTACAGAACACTGGCTGGTCAGGATATATAAGGTGAACAATGCTACACTATCTCAAGAACAATTTTTATGTTTATAGATGGGTTCTGATGCTTAAAAAGTTGGCCACATTTCCCAAATGGGGCAATTATAATGAGACTTGTGTCTGAAAAATAGCTTCCAGCTCACACAACATTTACCATTTTAATTTTAGACTGTCCTGTAAAAATAACATCATAGTTGGCTGTCATCTTGGTAGTTACTGCTGTTTTTTCTGGTAGTGGCTTGACTCAATATATTTCAGCATTCATGTGACTTGGGGAGTAAAAAATAAAAATATGTTCTATTTCTGAACTACATTTCCTTCTACCGAACAACTTATGGGAGTCACATGGTATTACTACGTTGAAGTGTGTTGTCTCTTAGGAGAAGGTTGAGAACCTTTCATCCACAGGAAAGGTAGATCATTATTTACACTGTTCCTCGTGGGACATACTGTAAAAGCAGAGTAGCTAGTTTACACCCAGCTCATTTAATCACAGTGTAACATCAAGGGGTAGAACCCAGTGTGTGCCCTGCTCTGGTGAACTCATTTTAGTGGGAAATCTCTCCATTTTAGTGGAAAATCTCTCCAAAGTTGAGCTGATTATAAATATTAACCTGGCATTTTTGTGTGTGTGTGTTGCAGGTAAAGGACCTGGATAATCGAGGCTTGTCAAGAACATAAATGTTACATTCAGCTCTGATATGCTTCGCACTGAACATGTTGTATTTAGGACATTGAAGATTTTTTTAAATACAGTTTATTAAGAACAGAGATGGATGGGATTAGAATTGTCTGGAAGTTTTGCCCTGGACATTATGGGCTGGGCCAAATGGAATGATTTTTATAATTCTGAGCAGGTTACCAAATGAAATGTTGTGGCTTTACTTTGGTCGATTAAAGGGGGGAGTTTTTTAAAAATGTGCCTTATTTGTTTTGACTTATTGCTGATTTGAGGAAAGTAGAAGTTTGTGCTGGGCTGATGGGACAATAGCAGACCTTATCCATATTCTTAGCTCTGTAAATGAGCTAAATAGGGTATTCTTTCTCATATCAGGAAAGCTGTCAGGGATTAGCCCTGAGTCTCCATATATAAACATTTTTGTCGTACTATTATAGCACCTAGTGAATGGTTTGGACATAATGGGTGCTCAATAAATTTTTATCTAATGAAATAAATGTTTGTGGGACCAGAGGAGTATATTTCTGGGCAGGAAAAGCAACTTTCCTGTTATCTATCTGTCCTCAGTGTCTTACTCTTAAAGGTTTTTTGAATTTATAAGGGATGGACAAATTGCTAGCTAGACCTGAGCTATTTCTGCTAGAGCAGAAATAACACTCTGAGATGCTGAGCCAGGAAGATCACAAGTTCAAGTCCAGCCTGGGAAACTTAGCAAGACCCTGTTTCCCAAAAATGCCAGAAATGTACCTCAATTCAGAGGTCCTGAGTTCATTCTTTAGTACTACCAAAATGCAAACCCAAAAAGCAAGAATAAATCAAGTCACTAAGTCAGCAGTTTTGAAGCCTCAAAACAAAGTAAAATTATTGTTAACAGTGGAGAAGAAAAATTCCAATCTATAGAGCTTGGTCAGTAGATATTTATGAATCAGTTTAAATATAATTATGTATACTATTTGAAATGCAGCTTTTCGGTATTCTCACTGAAACTATGATACATGAAATGACTTTATGCTCATTTTTCTTTTTTTAATTAAAAAAATTTTTTTTTTTGAGACAGGGTTTCTATGTAGTTCAGGCTGGTCCTGAGCTCACTATATAGCCCAGGCAAGCCTCAAACTCAGCCATCCTCCTGCCTCTGCCTCCTGAGTGCTGGGATTACAGGTGTGAGCCACCATACCCAGCACTGTGGTGTGTGGTACTGATTGCTGGTGGGCATGTGTCACCACGTCCAGCATTGTGGTGTGTGGTTACCATATCGAATTTGGGACCTTGTGTTTGCAATGCAGATGCTGGAACCCCCAAGCTAAATCCCTAGCCCTGCTCATTTCTTTTAGAATATTCATTCAGACTACAGTTATTCAAAGATGAAATTTTCTTTATCAGTGTACCTGTTTTTTTTGTTGCTTTCTTTTTGAGACTGGGTCTCACTTTGTAGTTCAGGCTGGCCCTGAGTTCACTATGTGGCCCAGGCAAACCTTGGACTCAGCAATCCTCCTGCTTCTGCCTACTAAGTGTTGGGATTATGGGCGTGAGCCAACATGCCCAGCTTTTTGTTTTCTTTTATTAGATATACTCTAACTTTGTAGTACAGGCTGGTCCTAAAGTCACTATGTAGCCCTGGCTAACCTTGAGTTTATGACATTCCTCCTGCCTCTGTGTCCCAAGTGCTGGGAGTACGGCTGTGCAGCACCATACCCGTCTGTGTCGTCACCCTCTCCCCCACACCATTAGGGATTGGTTGGACTCAGGACCTTGAGTTTTGAGGCAGGCAAACACCACTTAGCTACATCCCTAGCTCTACTGTTTGTTTCCATATACCACTTCAAGGTCAGTCACTAGTTCTGAAGCCCTTGCCAATAAGAGACAAATCAGAAGGAGAAGCACTGCCATTAGCAAATACCTGGAGAGCACTGCCAACCTGAGTGTAAGAAAGGAGAAACTTCTGACATTTTAACTGCAAACACTAAGGTCCCATAATTATTTCATGTCAGGACAAAGAACTTTCTGTTAGGTACAGTAGGACATTTTATGTGTCTTACATGTCACTCATGTATATATGCCCTAAGTCTTAAAAAATATAAGGTAGATGTCAAGTATCTATTTTAAAAAACAAAAGGAATTCTGTGGCTTTAGGGAAGTTGGAATAGTACTCATAAAGGTCTGCTTGAGTATATTTGTATAACTAGGGAATTTCCTCAAGGAAATTTATATTATCGTGTATATAATTCAACTGGTTGACATTTAGATTTAATATAAGATTTGATTTACTATAGTTAAACATTCCTTGTTGGTGCCTGCTCCTGTGATCCCAGTACTTACTAAACAGAGGCAGGATTGCTGTGGATCTGAAGCCAGCCTAAACTACATAAGAGTGTGTCTTGGGCCGGGAATGTAGCTCAGTGGTGCCGCTCCTGCCTGGCAAGCGCAAGATCTGGAGTTGGATTCCCAGCACTGAAAACCAAACAAAACAAAGCACCGTCTCAACTCCCCCAAATAAAAAACGAAACAAAACTGTATATATGTCTATATCTTTGTATATGAACTTGATTTATATAATTATTCCATAAAAGATGCTGTTCTGAGTTTTATCAATATAATTAACCAGATTGTTAGTAAACTTCCTCTGTAGGGATAATTTATAACTATAATTATGGCTATTAGGAATTCAGTTTTATTACTTTCAAGGCTTCATGAAGCTTATCTTTTTTGTTTTGAGATGGGATTAGTAGTCCAGGCTGATTTTGAACTCACTATTAGTCTAGGATAGTAGCCTTAAACTTGAAATCTTCCTCCCTCAGCCTCCAGAGTGGTAAGATTTCAAGCATGTGCCACCACTTCTAGCTATGTACTTTGTGGCACACACCCGTAATCCTAAACTTAGAAGGCTGAGGCAGGAGACTCATGAGTTTGAAGCCAACCTGAGCTACAAATTGAGCTCAAAGTCAGGCTGAACTATACAGTGAGACTTATACAGTGAGACTTGTCTCACCCCCCTCCACCCTGTCCCCCATATTTACTTTCATTTTCACTGTTATAGTACATTCACTTAAAAAAAAAGTAATTCTAAAACATTTTTTACTTCCCAGAGACAATCATTTTCTACTGATTATTTATTAATTTGCTCTTATTACTTACCTCCATGTAATTAAATAAATAACTTGTTTTATTTTACTAGGTTTTGGTATTTCCATTTTCAGTATTATGTTGGCTTTCTGACGTGGAATCTGAGTATTTAGCTTTTCCACCATCCTCTCCTGTGAACACCTGTGTTCTTAGCATCTTCTAGTATAGCTCTGATTTAGTTATATTCTATTGTAGTTCTAATTACTCAATTTTTCTATTCAATTCCCTTCTATTATAGTTAGACTTGTTTAAATTAGATTAGAACTTTTTACCTTCGGGCTATTTTCAACTAATTCGTGTAGTATATACTGTTATTTTATTTTTTTTGCGGTACTGGCGATCAAACTCAGGCCCTTGTGCATTCAAGGTTGGTGTGGTATCCCTTGAGCTAAATGCCCAGCCCCTACTGTTATTTTTCCTTCAAACTCATTAGCGAGTTGTTTTTGGGAATTTTCACTAATTTGATCCCCAATTCTCTTTTCAGTTTTGCCAGTCTCCTCTTCATCTGTTGTCATTTTTCATTCTTTAGGATGTTTTCTAGCTTGGGGTGTTCCATTTCCAATTGGTTTTCTCTCTAGGTTTGCTAGGTTGTATTATTTTGCTGCTGTGTATATATTTTTCAATCTTTTGACTTTTTTTTTAAGTACTGAGGATTGAAGAAGTCAGGGTTTCCACTGAGCTACATCCCCAGTCCTTTATTTTTTATTTGGGAGAGAGTATGAATAAGTTATTAATTTGCCCAGGCTTTACTTGATCTTTTGATCCTGTCTCAACCTCCCAGAGTACTGGGATTATAAGCATGTACCACCATGCCTGGCTTCTTTCTTGAATTACCATATTTAAGCACCTTTCTGAGGAAATGTATGTGGAAGATACAGTAAATTTTTGGAGATCTTGCATGCTTCTTGTTATACTCATTTAATAGGTTGGCTGGATCTACCTGTTGGGAATTGGAAATAATTTTCTTCAGGATTATGTAGCTATTGACCTCTTGTTTTCTGTATTCCAAACTTGTTGAGAAATGCAGTGTTATTCCAATCATTAGTAAGTTTGTTCATCCTCACCTCAGTACTGACCACTTAGGGTCTTCTCTTTGTGAATATTAGAATGTTTGAGTGGGTCACTAGTTGTGCTACATATTTTGGACTTTATGAAAGCAAGTTAAGTTCTTCTGTCTGGTAGTATTCTTGTGTTATATGTGTATTCCATTTTTTTTTTTTTTGAGACAGGATATTGTTTTGTAGTTCAGGCTGGCCCTGAGCTCACTATGTAGTCCAGGCAAGCCTTGAACTCAGCAATCCTCGTCTTTGCCTCCTGAGTGCTGAAATTACAGGCATGAGCCATCACACCTGGCACTGTGGTATGTGGTATGGATTGCTAGTAGGCGTGAATCACCATGCCTAGTATTGTATGTGGTTACCAGGGATTGAACTTGGGACCTTGGGCTTACTAGGCAGGTGCCGGAACCACTGAGCTAAATTTCCAGCCTTCCATGTTTTCTTATAAAATGCCAGACTTTGTGAATCAATCTCCTAATATCCTCTTATTTGCATTACTATTTTCCATCTTCCTCTTGCGAGATTTCCTCAACTGTATTTTTTGACCTATTTAAAATACTGTTGATATATTTCCCTTGCTCATAATGTTCAAGAACTTTTTTTTTTTTTTTTTGAGACAGGGTCTCGCTTTATAGTTCAGGCTAGCTCTAAGCTCACTATGTAGCCCAGGCAAGCCTGGAACTCAGCAAGCCTCCTGCCTCTGCCTTCCGAGTGCTGGGATTACAGGCGTGAGCCACCACGCCCGGCACTGAAGAACTTTTTTGTTAGAATATTATTTTATTTTGAAATCTTTTCAGTTAAAGTCTTTCTCAAATTCTTGGCTGTCTACTCTTAGGAAAGGGGCCATAAAAGGCTGATGGAAAGGATTGTTGAACTGGGGTGTTTGCTTATAAATGTTTTTAGTCTACTGTGATCTGCCTAGGGTTGTTTGGTTGGTTGGTTTTTGTGAGAAAATGTCTAACACTATTGACTTTCCTCAAGTTCTATATATACTCTTACACAAGGATATAAGCTAGCTGTCAGTTTTTTGGTAATAGAGTAGGGGAAGGGTTTATATGGCCAACCATCAGTGTGTACACACTTGTCTGTTTTCAAAGAGGTATTTAGGTTTCTCTCCTGTTTAGATATAATGTATTTAACTTTAAATTTTTTTTTTTTTTTTTT
>PVIC010059285.1:0-10131 GCA_004025085.1 Thryonomys swinderianus | reverse complement strand
TTCTTTTTCTTCTTCCTCTTCTTCTTTCTTCTTCCTTCTTCTATCTTCTTCTTCTTCTTTCTTCTTCTTGTTCTTGTTCTTCTTCTTCCTCTTCTTCTCCTTCTCCTTCTCCTTCTCCTTCTCCTTCTCCTTCTCCTTCTCCTTCTCCTTCTCCTTCTCCTTCTCCTTCTTCTTCTTCTTCTTCTTCTTCTTCTTCTTCTTCTTCTTCTTCTTCTTCCTCCTCTTCCTCTTCCTCTTCTTCTTTCTTCTTCTTCTTCCTTCTTCTTTTTCTTCTTCCTCTTCTTCTTTCTTCTTCCTTCTTCTATCTTCTTCTTCTTCTTCTTTCTTCTTCTTGTTCTTCTTTCTCTCCTCCTCCTCCTCCTTCTCCTTCTCCTCCTCCTCCTTCTCCTTCTCCTCCTCCTTCTTTCTTCTCCTTCTCCTTAGTTCAGTCTGAACCCACTATGTAGCCCAGACTGGCTTCAGACTAATGTAGTCCCTCTACTTCAGTTTCCCAAGTGTGGGGATTACTGACATGAACCACTGGGCCCAGGATAATTTTCATTTTTATAAATGGCATATACCTAGCTAGCGTAGCCATTGAAAGAGAGAAAATGGATCTTTGCTAGGGATAAATCTGAGTATATTCTGCTTCTGGTTTAAATCTGTAATTGTTTCCTTCCTGTTGAGGATAATTTTCCTGCATCTTTTGTGTACCCCACCAGTCTTATATGTCACTTTAATGTCCCATTGACATTGAGTGCCAAAGGAAAATTGTGACCGCAGGGCCTTTGAATGTGTTTCTCCTTTATTCTCTGGGATTACTTTCTATTTTCAGATACCACAATATTTTTTTTAGTTTTTGTTCATTTCCAAAATCCCCCTAAAAATAATTCCTGAGGGGCCGGAGGGTTAGCTCAGTGGTTCCGGCGCCTGCCTCGCAAGCGCAAGGTCCTGAGTTTGATCCCCGGTGACCACATATAATGCTGGGCGTGGAGACTCACGCCCGCCAACAATCAACACCACATACCACAATGCCGGACGTGGTGGCTCACACCTGTAATCCCAGCACTCGGGAGGCAGAGACAGGAGGATTGCTGAGCTCGCGGTGGCTTGCCTGGGCACCATAGTGAGCTCAGGGCCAGCCTGAACTACAAAGCGAGACCCTGTCTCAAAAAGCAAAAAGCAAAAAAAAAAAAAAAAAAAAAAAAAAATTCCTGAGAACAGAGACTTTGTTTTTGTTTTTATTCACAGCTGTCTTCAGTAGGGTATTCATTCACCACAAAGTAAGTACTATGTAAGGGTCCCCTATGACACACCCCTTATGGATCTGAGCCTCAGATTCATTGCTACTTAAGTGGTTACTATTTTTTTAATTGAATTCTTTATTGGTACATTATATACACAGCTCACAGTCACACACAACATTGGGGAATTTGTACCAGTATGTGACACAGGTCAATTCTCATTTTTACCCACATCCCTCCCCACCCACACCCTCCCCACCCCCTATATATATACTCTTTCATTTTTTTCCGAATCATATTTATTCCTTCCCCTCATTACGTTCCCACACCAAATTCCTTTTGGATATTTCCCATTCTACGAAAACTATCATACATTCTAGAGCTCCTTAACATCTACAGGTGCTCATATCAGAGAAAAAACCCGGTATTTGCATATCTGTGATCTATTTATTTTACTTATTAGTGTGTCCTCCAGGTGTATCCATTTAAGGAATTTTAGAGATCCCTAGGTGAAGATGCTCTTTTGGGGTCTGGAGGAAGGTTTAGCAAAGCTTCATTCTGTCCGTGAAGGTGTGTAATTTAAATCCCCTGAGGGACATTTGCCAGGAGGCCCACATTCTGCCTCCAGCTGTGGTAGTCTGCACCCTTCTGGTTTCTGTTCTGCGCATGGTAGATACTGGCATCTCCTCTCAGGCGGAAGTGAGGCTCCTCCCCCAGCGCTCTCTGCTCACTGCTCTCTGCTCACTGCTCCCAGGCAGAGCTGTCCTTAGTATTGCACTGCAGTCCTCCTTTGTTCCAGTCCCCTGTCCTCTCTGCCCACAGGTGCTGATCCTGCAGCATGGTTTGGGGACTTTCCCTGCCTCCTCCGGGTTCTGCTCCCCTGTGTCTTTTCCCTTAATAAATCTCCCATACTTCTGCTCTGACTTGGAGTTGGTGTCCCCAGGGCCCCTTGAATGAACATCCCCTTCTTCTGGTCAGAAGGTTGTGCACTGAGCCTACAGCACTCGGCTGCCGTTCTGGGTCTGAGGCTGTCTCTGCTGCCTGCAGAGGTGGGAGCAGAGGTCCTGTTTGATGTGCAGGAATCGCTGCATTTCTTTCCCCCAAAGTACAAGGTGCTAGAGCCAGCCTTGGCTTTCAGTGCCAGTGGGGACTGTGTATCTTTGAAACCAAAATATCACCCATTCTGGAAGACAGAAGTGCAAAGGGATCACTATATCATGTTCTGTTGTGAAGAGACACTTTCCAAAGCTGCTTCCTTTAGGTGGGAAATGCATGCATCTAAGGGGAAGTTCCATGAAACCCATTTGAGATTCCTTTCCTTTCAATGATTCCGTTCAACACAGGGATGTCTGTATAGCCATAAGGTGTTCCTTCCTAGACCTAACCTTTTCAGATATATGTCTTCTGTAAATTACTTGGTTCAGTTTATTTTTCTGGAAAAAAAATGTACTTTAACTAGAAATGCTTTGCTGAAAATAAGTGCTTATCAGCTTGCAGCCATGTTTCAAGTGTGTCTGTAAAATGCCAAATTTATTAGAATGTTCTAGAGGGGATGTGGGAGAGGTACCATACGTGTTTTTAATGTTTGTTGGAACTGTTTATTACAAATTCTGCTTATCCGCCTGCATACTTTTGAGTATTTGGACCTTTTCGATGTGTCCAATTTTAGTTGCTAAGGCACTGTCTTGACAACTGTGACAGTTTTTCTGCCAAAAATTTCTTTGTGACCCTACCTGCTCCCTTTGAAGACATATTTAGTTAAATGTATCTTCTTTCCACAAGGTGAAAAGAAGTTAGTGAATATTTTAGGAATCATCTCTTGAATTATGGCAAGAATCAAGAGCTCCACCTCATAGTTCTTCATAGTGCATGACGTCACACACATCAGGGATGTTTCAGGGAGAGAGAAAGACAGAGACTGATGCTGGGAGTTTGACATCTTAAAATTTGACCTTAAAGATTCAGCTCCAGTGATTTCACATCCTTACCTTAAAGTAAAGGAAGGAGCAGAAACTCACATCCTGAGTGTCTGGTGTGCTGGCTTGGGTGGAAAGAGATGGCTGAAGTGGAAGAAAAACAGACTCAAGTTGAACAAATCCAAACTTTCAGTGAGTCCAGCTCAATGCAAATGTACCAACTCTGGATTTTCCTTGAGCCAGGTACTTGGATGTTCTCAAGTTTAATTCTTTGGGAGCTCGGTAAGGTAGATATTCCAATTTCAAACAGGGAGAGTGAAGCAAGGTTAATCAGCACAGTTGCAAAGATTCTTCTGGAGGTACCTTGTGAGGGGCTTCCAGGAACCGCTGGAGCCAAGGCGAGAGCCCCAGAGTCACTGTGGCCTCTTGCAAAGCTTTTCTTTCTCCGAAGGCTCAAGAGTCAAAATACAAAGTTCATTGCTCTTCTCTGTGTCCTAATCAATCTGTACAGTTACAAATATGAAAGAGAAACCTCTAAAAACCTAAGGTTTAAATAAGGTGGTGTTAAATCTTCTATCAGCTTAAAGCTTAGAAAAGCATTAAAGATATTTTAAAGCTCTTTAGAAAACATCTTTCCTTAAAACTTCTATTAGTCCATATTAGCTGTCTCTGGCTGGTGGTAAAGCCTGACTAACCCCTGTTTGTTGGTGGAAATCCCATATTATAAGACAGAGGTTTGCAATTAATTCAGGGTAATAAAGGTAGAAAAAAGACTGGGCAGAAAGGTAGGAAATAGCCACAAATCACAACTAAAATGAAATAAAATCAACTACCTATTGTCTAGAACCCTCACCAAACACAGTTCTCAGTCCATGTGCAGCCTACTGAGTTCTTGCCATTCCTTTCCTTAAAAGGGGGCTTAATTTTCTTTAATACAGTAACTTTTAAAATCAAAACAAAGAAAATATATATTTTACTCTAAGTCAATTTGCAAATAACTTTAATATCTAAAAGATAGATTGTGATATCAAGTAATTTACAAACAGCTTATATCAGGGAAAATTTGCATTGAAAGTAAGACAAAGCGAAATGTTCACTTCTTGAAATGGGGGGAGATTCTGTAAACGTGGGGTAGCACAAGTTCCTCAAAGTGGGGAGCCAGGCCAGAAATAACTTCTTACGATCATAATCCCAGCAAAAATAATGCTGCTTGCCTCTCAATTTGAAAGACCTCGGCCAACGTTTGTTCAATATTTTCATAAAAGACATTCCTGGCCTTTCTAGTCCTTATCTTCCCGTGGCCTGAGGAAAGAGTTAAACTAAGAGGTCCTGGACCTCTTAGGAGTTACTGTGATGAATTTGAACTAGGTCCTAAAAGAACTGAAATTCTGGGCCCCCCTAGTAGAAACTCTGCTATGGCTTATTTCCTTACCAGAAAATCCTGTTACCATTCATTAAACAGATTCAGAAAGCAGAAGGGACCTAGTTTTGTTTTACCATCTTCCTCCGGTGCCTAAGTTTGGAGAAGAATGTTCTTGACCATGGAACTTCGGTTTATCCAAGGAGCCACAGCTCATGCCTTGGTCAGGAAGTATCACGTGAAGTTTAAAATGGCTGTTGGGGGAAAAAAAATTGAAGATCTTGTGTCTTTCCTTTCATGTGGTCACTTAGGTCTTTGTGTTTGTTTGCAGTAGGAGAGAAGCCTCAATAGGTCAAGTCTAGTCCTTTATAATTGATTTCCGCATAACCCTCAGATTTGCCTCTGATTTTTCATGGGTAATTTGAACACATTTGGTCCAGAAGCTTTTCAGTTATGCTTGATGAGCTTATCGTGGGCTTTGTTGTGTCACCTGTCTTCGGCGTCAGTCATGACCTTTTAGTGAGAACCCCTGGAAACTTTGTTTCAGCCATTGCTTCTTTTATCAATTGATATGTTGTTATGTTGCAGTGTGAATGGGCACCTGGTAAATATTTGCCCTCACTTTTGCTTTTGTCCTTAGGGAACCCAAGGCCAAATTGGTGTCCTTTCCTGTATGGGGCCTTATGTCAATGTTTCTGAGAACTGTATTTTTCTTGTCTTTGCTCAAATTTTGAATCCTGTTTTGAAAATCATTTCTTTGCTAGGGCAGTGATACTCCTGGTTCCAAAAGATTTCCTCGAAGTACCTAAAAGCTCCCATTGCATTGATCCCTAAAATGAGTTCGCATGAATTAGATGAAGGTGCACCTTCCTCCAGGCAGCTAGCCTGGACTCAGGACTCTTGCGCTGTAGTTCTTTCCACACAACCCTGAAGGGAACAACCCTGAAGCATTCTGGCTTAGTGTAGTTCCCACCACTCTACTCTTATTCCACTGTTTTACACATCACCTCCTACAAAATATTTTACTTGAAAAAACTATATTCATTATTTCATTCTTTTTTTAGCCAGAGAATTCATTTTAGAATGGCTCTGATGAGCTAGGAACACAAAGGTAAACAAGACTGCTTTAAAGACTCTGCTCGCATGAGGCTTCATTGTGGAAAAGAAGCCAGCCCACAAATGAATAAAGAAAATATGATAACTATACTCTGGGATGGGTCCTGGCAAGGAAATAATCAGAATACTGAAACAGAAAATATAATGAGATACATGTTATGGAGAGAGAGGAGGCCTCTCTGAAGATGCAATAATTAAGCAACACCTAAGAATGAAGAAGAACCAGCTACCAAAGGAAGATGATGGTACTTTTTTTTTTTTTTTTTTTTGAGACAGGGTCTTGCGTTGTAGTCCAGGCTGGCCCTGAGCTCACTATGTAGCCCAGGCAAGCCTCGAACTCAGCAATCCTCCTGTCTCTGCCTCCCGAGTGCTGGGATTACAGGCGTGAGCCACCACGCCCAGCAGGATGATGGTATTTTTAAGCAAGAGGAGTTGTATGTGCAAAGGCCCCATGGCTAGAAAGTTTGAGGATTTCAAGGAAAAGAGTTCTGACGATACTGGCAAAGCAGAGGAATGAGGAACTGAGCATGACCTGAAATGTGTGAAAAAAACAGATTATCTAGGATCCTTTAGGCCAAGCTAAGGATTTGAGATTCTAGCTTAAATTTTATTAGAATTCATTTGTTTATGATTTTAATGACCTAATTGTAGCTAATACAGCTGCTCTGGGAAAAAAGAGTAGGAGCAGAAAGATCAATCCCTAAGAAAGATGATGGTTTGGACCAAAGTCCTATTGGTAAAGGTGAAATAAAGTGAGCACATATGGAAGCTCTATGAAGTAGATTTATTAATGGAGGGGAGAAGGAAGAATGAGGAAAAAGATGACACTTTGCATGAATGATTTGTTGCTAGTGACATTTATTGCACTAAAGAAATCTTGTGATAGAGAGCCTTAGAACAGGAAGAAAGATTTCATACCCAGACATGTTAGTTTTAGACAAACAAGTGAAACTATCTAGAGCATCAAATATCTGAATTGGAATTCACAGAATGAATTGGTCTTTTAAATAGGGAGTCATTAATAAATAGATGAAATTGAAGTCATGGGACTTAATGAAATCTAGGAACATAAAGGACATGACAGTTTTCACAACCAAGTTCTGGGGGCTAATATATAGGTAGGATGCAGAAGAAAGTGGCAGGTAACAATGTTAGGGAATAGAACACAACCAGAATTCCGAGTGTGGTGGGTGTTTCAAGAAGAATAGCCAGGTACTCCGGAGTCAGATCACACGTGTGCATTGCATGTGGCAGCATGGTGAAGTAGCCAGAGAAGTTTTAGAGGATGACAAAAGTGAAAACCAAATGGAATCTATCAAAGACAGTCTGCAAAAGATGGTGAACATTGACAGTTCAAGGTATTTTGCTTTCAGTGGTATCAGAGTAGTAGTGAAGTGAAAAAAGAAGTAGGGACAGCTAGAATGTATTTGTGTGCCGATGGGTATGATGTAATGAAAAACCAAATCTAATCTGTATTAGGTGGGCAATAAACAAAAGATCAGAAATCCTTGTGTGGGTTGAAGAGACTGAGTCCAGAGCAGAAGTGACACTGATGACCTTTGGTAGGAGGAAAGAAGGTGAGGGGGTGTCCATGCAGTGCCTTCCTCTGACTCTATAGTGAAGTGTTACAATTGACTGAAGCTAGCCAATTTTTTTTTTTGAGACAGAGTCTTGCTTTATAGTCCAGGCTGGCCCTGAGCTCACTATATAGCCCAGGCAAGCCTGGAACTCAGCAATCCTCCTGCCTCTGCCTCCTGAGTGCTGGGATGACAGGCGTGAGCCACCACACCCAGCACTGTGGTATGTGGTACTGATTGCTGGTGGGCTGAGTCACAACACCCATTATTTTTGTATGTGGTTTCTGGGATTGAACTCAGGACCTTGCCCTTGTGAGGCAGGCACCAGAACCACTGAGCTAAATCTCTGGCCCTAACCAAATTTTTAAAAAAGCAGTGAAACAGTCTCCTCAAAAAGTGGATTACCAATCAAGGAAGACATGTATAATTGAAAGTAGTGGTTGAGTGTCTATTTGAGGTGAATTTAAACTGAAGCTACACAATTCAGTTTATTCATTTCAGTGACACAATATGAACAGGACAGGAACCATGTTTGTTGGTCAGTAAGGCATAAAATGAGGTGGGAGAGAGAGCATCTGTTAGTGATTATAATATTGGGCTGTGGAAAAAAAGCTAGAAAAGATAAAAGAAAAAAGAGGAGGAGTCTGATGACTGGCGAGACATTGGCAGGGAGAATGAATAGGAGGTTGCATGGAAGTCAGATGGAGGCTGGAGATGTAGTACTCTCTTGGTTTGATCCCCAGTGCATGGGTGAGGGTGTGCGTGCATGGACATACACACAGAGAATAATGATGGTAATCATGATAGAAGAGAGAAGGGGAAGGAGAAGAAGCAGAAGAGGAAGAAGAAAAACAGAAGGAGAAGCAGTTAAATAAATATAAAAGAAAAAGAGAACCGCAGAGTTAGGCCCAACATGATCACATCAGGTGGTCCAAAATTGGGATGTTAGGAATCAAAATTTCCAGCTGAAGGTGATGAACTCTGGCACCCAGAAGAAGAGGAAGCAAGATATCTTCATACTCGAGAGTGAAGAACTGAAAGTTCAGCAAGAAAAACAGCAGCAAAAGCATTCTTATTTGTTGTATTTATTCCATGGATTGTCTCAAGTCTTTATTTGGGATTAAGCATCAGGTTGCTCATCAGTCACAGTGGCAGCTGATTTCTTGTGGGACTGTGTGTAAATATCATCCATCTTAGGCTACACTTTTGAACATTCTGTCCCAGAGTTCCTCATTACTGTAAGGATATTGCTTGGGAAATATCCTAAAAGCTGCTAATTCTCATGTCACAACTAGTTGATAAATTCTCTTGTATTAGTAACAGTATGACTCCTGTGGCCTGGGTGGTCATGTAGAACACCTTCTGTATGATATAGAAGACCCTTCCAATGACTTTGCTGTCATTCGTTTGTCTTTCCTTTCCCGTCACTGAGGTATTCTAGCCATACTGTTCAAAAGTCCCTCTCCAGTGTCAGATTAAGACTGTGTATCTACAAATCCTGCATTCTCTGTCTGACTGAGTTACCCATCTAAAGAATCAAATTCTGGGTCAAGATTTATTTAATAGGTTGAACTGTCCAAAAACATCATTTGTATATTCAAAAAAGTTACATGTTAACATATATTGGTAGTAATTTGCCACCACTGTTACAGATTTGAACCATATACTATAGACAATAGTTACCACTCACTGAATTGGAACTTAGTACTATCTATATATTCCTCATCTCACTGAATTGCCATTATAAACCGAGGAGGTGGGTGAAAATACTTTTTAAATTGGTTTGATTGGTACATTTTATATATACATTATGATTATATTCAACATCAAGAGTTTGTACTAGTATATGACACATCTCATTTTTCCCACTCCCCCCCCCAAAAAAAAGTGTAAATACTTCTATTCATTAGACAAGGATTCCTAGAATTAGAAAGGGTTCATCTAGGAGAAGCTAAATGAAAAAATGGTGCAACTGGGTTTTGACTCTGAAGGCAGAGGGCATACCATGCCCTTGCTTGGCTGTATTCATTGTTGGAAGGCTGGTATCTTGACACTGGATTTGCTTTGATACATGTTGCTAATTCCTTGGAATTCAGAGAGATAAATTTTGATGGTTTAAAGTAAGAGTCTGAAAATCCTTGAAGTCTTAAGCTTGTAAGTGCTGTTTATTTGTTTTAAAATCACTGCCTTGATTCATGTTTGCCAGACAGGATCTTGATTGTTATCAGTTCAGTAACCTAAAAGACCCCTTCTTTGGTTCATGAGACGAGCATGCAAATTTACCAAAGCACTGGTGACAAGTCTTAGTGTTACGGAGGGCTCACATGCTGACCCACTTTTGTTCTCATGCACACAGAATTTTCCTGGCATTCCTAAACACAGTAATGTTCTTTTGCTAATGACCAGGCATCTACTGACAAATACAGCAGAGTTGCACTGATGTCCCAAGTATGTCTAATATCCCTTTGTGATAAAAAGTTTATTCTGGGGCTGGAGATTTAGCTCAGTGGTTCTAGTGCCTGCCTCACAAGTGCAGGGTCTTGGGTTCTATGCCCAGTAACCACATACAACGCTGGGCATGGTAATTCACACCCACCAGCCATCAATACCACATACCACAGTGCCAGGCTTGGTGGCTCATGCCTGTAATCCCAGCACTCGGGAGGCAGAGGCAGGATGATTGCTGAGTTTGAAGCTTGCCTGGGCTACATAGTGAGCTCAGGGCCAGCCTGAACTACAAACCGAGACCCTCTCTCTCAAACAAAAGTTTATTCTGTCGTTAACAATGAACTTCTGGTATCAAAGTTGATAGCACTGGTTTCAGGCTTCACCAGAAGGACTAGGAAGACATGGGAACACATTGCTGGACCCAAATTTTGGTATTTGTTTCATATAAGGCAGAGTTTCACTTGTGTGGGTCAGGTCAGGAGGCTGAACCA
>PVIC010059284.1:0-10133 GCA_004025085.1 Thryonomys swinderianus | reverse complement strand
GCCGGAGGGTTAGCTCAGTGGTTCCGGCGCCTGCCTCACAAGCACAAGGTCCTGAGGTCAATCCCCGGTAACCACATACAATGCTGGGCATGGAGACTCATGCCCATCAGCAATCAATACCACATACTGGGGCCAGAGGGTTAGCTCAGTGGTTCCAGCGCCTGCCTCAAAAGCGCAAGGTCCTGAGTTCGATCCCCAGTAACCACATATAATGTTGGGCGTGGAGACACGCCCACCAACAATCAACACCGTATACCACAATGCCGGGCGTGCTGGCTCACGCCTGTAATCCCAGCACTCGGGAGGCAGAGACAGGAGGATTGCTGAGTTCGCGGTGGCTTGCCTGGGCACCATAGTGAGCTCAGGGCCAGC
Organism: Thryonomys swinderianus; assembly: GCA_004025085.1. NCBI lineage: Eukaryota > Metazoa > Chordata > Mammalia > Rodentia > Thryonomyidae > Thryonomys > Thryonomys swinderianus. Next base: position 9,761 of record PVIC010059284.1, on the reverse strand, counting down.
CTGAACTACAACGCGAGACCCTGTCTCAAAAAGCAAAAAAAAAAAAACAAAACCACATACCACAGTGCCCAGCGGGCATGGTGGCTCATGCCTGTAAACCCAACACTCGGGAGGCAGAGGCAGGAGGGTTGCAGGAGGGTTGCTGTGAGTTTGAGGCTCACCTGGGCTACACAGTGAGCTCAGGGCCAGTCTGAACTACAAAGCGAGACCTTGCCGAGAGAGAGAGAGAGAGAGAGAGAGAGAGAGAGAGAGAGAGAGAGAGAGAGAGAGAGAGAGCTCTACACACTGATTCACTAAGCTGTGCTGAGTCAATTGGCCCACTAAACAGGCACAGCTCAATTCCCTTTTCATGCCACCAGCCAGGAGGAAATCCAAGTCCCCACAGCCTGTGCAGTCACAGCCAGGCTTTCACACCCCTCAGGCCATGCCTGGCCCTCTCCATCTCCCATAGGAGCCCCTGTCATCTCTGCGTCAGACCCTGTCTACGCAGCAGCCCTGTCCCGTCATAGCTGTTGCCCAGACGCTCTCTTCTGCTTGTGATGGAAGGACTTGGCTTCCACCCTAAGCAGCAATAAAGAGCAAATATGTTCTCTTCAAAGATTCACTTTCACACATGCCTGTCCCCTCAAAAAAATAAAAAGTAAAAACTACCACTACCAACAACAAAATATACTTTCAGACCACTGGTGGTACTTGTAATCTCAGCTACTCAGGAGGCTGAAGGAGGAGGATTGGAAGGTTGAGATCAGCTTGGGTAACTTAGCTGTTAAATTGGAGATCCTATCTCAGAATAAAAACTAGAAAATTTGCTTGTCTGCCAGGGATTTAGGTCAGTGGTTCTACGGTCTACCTAGCAAGCCCAAGGTCCTGAGTTTGATCCCCAGCAACCTCATATAACAGTGCCAGGTGTGGTGTCTCAAACCTGTGATCCCAGCACTCTAGGGAGGCAGAGGCAGGAAGATTGCTGTGAGTTCACAGCTAGCCTGAGCTACATAGTGAGCTCAGGGCCAGCCTGAATGACAAAGCAAGACCCTGTCTCAAAAAAATAAAAAATTGAGCTGGAGATTTAGCTCAGCGGTTCCAGCACCTGCCTAGCAAGCACAAGGTCCCTGGTTTGATCCCCGGTAACCATATACAACAATACTGGGTGTAATGACTCACACCCACCAGCAATCAGTACCACATACCACAGTGCCAGGCATGATGATTCATGGCTGTAATCCCAGCACTCAGGAGGCAGAGGCAGGAGCATTGCTGAGACAGAGGCTTGCCTGGGCTACATAGTGAGCTCCGGGCCAGCCTGAACTGTAAAGAAAGACCCTGTTTCAAACAAAATAATTATTTGTTGATTATTTTTTGGTATCTTTGATAAAGAGTCTTGCTAGGTAGGTCAGTCTGGACTTGAACTCACTATGTAGCCCCATCTGGACTCACGGTGATCCTCTTGCCTCAGCCTCCCAAGTGCTAGAATGACACCACCATGCCTGGCTCTAGAATAAAAATTTAGCTGGGAACATAGCTTAGTGCCAAGGCCCTGGGCTCAATGCCCAGCGCTACAGAAATAAGTCATAGTCATAAATAATAAAAAAATTTAAATTAAAAAATGGAAAGGGCTGCAGATGCTGTTCAGTTGTAGAACACGTGCCCAGCAATGGAGCACCCTGGACTCCATTCTTGGCACCACACACACACACACACACACACAAGGGCACACATGAGCACATATGCCTTGCTCTGGGGATAGGGGCTGCCCTGCTATTTGCCACAATGCCACTCGGTTGGCCATGCTGGGTCCTCTTCCTCGCGGGCCCATGTCCCCCATTCCCCTGGCTGTTGGGCTTCCATTCAAAGGCCCTCCCTGCCTGGGCCACACCCCTCTGCACCTCTGAGCTCTCCCTGTGGCCTCCCTCTCCAGCTCACCCTTGTCCCTGAGGCGCAGAGCAGGACGGAGATTCCAGCGCCTCCCGCGGAGTGGACACCGAGGGGGGCTGCGGCAGAGTTCGGTGACTCCGGAAGTGACTGTGGAGCTGGGACACACTGGAGCCCAGAAGGGCTGCCGCAGGGGGACCGAACCACTCTTCTCACTGTGACAGCTACAGAGGGGTCTGTGGCTGCAGGGGAAGAGTGAGAGACCCCAGGAAAGGCCAGCTGTCTCCTTGAGCCTTCCGGACTTCCTTCCACAACGGAAGGCCGTGCCAAGCTCCCTGTCACAAGAAGCAACCAAAAGACCCAGACGCATACTTCCCTAAGCAGGAGTTCCAGTCCGTGACTCCACTGATTTAACATGGTGGCTTCTGGTCTTTGGGAGGAGGAACAGTAATGGTGAAAATAGGCAGGGCACGGCGTGGGGTTCCCACTGCTGTCCCCCGCCATAGTGGAAGCACTGGCCAACGGCCGGACAGGCAGGGTGGCCATTCCCACGGCTTTGCCGCAGGCTGATCCGTTCCCAGTGCGGTGGAGACGGGCTCGCGCCCCCTCCCCGGCCCCTGCTGGCCGCCTTGGCCAGGGACTGCATTTCTCCAGAATGAGCTCAGTCTCTGGGGATGCGGGACCTGGGGCCAGGCCAAGACGCAGCTGCCGGCAAGCTGACCGGGAACCTGAGAATATGCCCTCTGCCTCTACTCCAGGCACGCAGGCCGCCCTCTGTGTGGAAGCCAGGCCAGGTCCTCCGGCCCAGGTGCTGAGCCATGGGAGCCCTGTGGACCCGGCAGGGTGAGGGATGTCTGGCTACACATAATGTGGCTGGACCTCAGGGCCTGAGGCCCCAGCCAGGCCTGCTAGACACTGCCTCTGTGTGGCCCTTTGGTGTTACAGCCCTCCACGGCTCCCCGCTGCCCAGAGCGGCACAACCTCTCTATACCACCCCGGCTTCACTTCCCTGGTGCTTGGAATCCTAGCCTTTATGTAAGCTGTCCTCAGAGAGGAGCCCGTGCTGAGGATCAAACTCAGGACCTCGTGCTTGTGAGGCAGGTGACGCGCCAGTGAGCTACATGCTCCGCTCCTGAGTTACATCCTCAGCCCAGGGACTCCATTCTTATAAACTGAAGCCTTTTGTTTGTTTGTTTTGTTTTGTGGTACTGGGGATTGAACTCATGATATGGTACTTGTGAGACAGACAAGTACCGGCTTTGAAGACTTTTCACCTGGCCGCTTGGGCTGACTCTGTCTAGCTCTTCTCACCTTCATGCAGTCAGTCAATAAACACGTACTGACTACCTACTTACCCGGTGGCAGCCCCTGCTGTAAAGGGAGGTGGCCCCCAAACCAAAACAAGAAGGGAAAGAGATTAAGAGCTGTTCAGATGAGGTACAACTCGGGGAAAGGAGAAATTTCTGCCTGGGAGTTGGGATGGGCCTCACAAAGAGGGGGTGGGATCTTAGGGCCCAGACCTAGAGGAGAAAAGAGCTGAAGATACAGGTCAGTGGTAGAGCCCTTGCCTAGCATTTGTGAGGACCTGGGCTCAGTAGAGAGACAGACAGATAGACAGACAGACAGATAAGCAGAGACAGAGAGGCAGAGAAAGAGAGAAGCCAGGTGCAGCGGTACATGCCTATAATCCCACCACTGAGGAAAGCTGAGACAGGCAGACTGCAATTTTGAGTCCCATCTGGGCAATAGGGAAGACCCTGTTTCACAATAAAACATAAAGTATAAAAAGGCCTGGGGTGTACCTCAGTGGGAGAGAACCCTTCATTTCAATCCTCAGTATGGCGTGAGACAGAATGAAAGGAAGGAAAGAGCTGGGATTCCAGACAGCCAGAGGACAGTGTTCAGTTGCTCCCAAAGATCTGCTCTCTTGTCTCCCAGGGATCCATCCCGGAACTTGGCCTCCTCCATCCGGGCTCTGACCCCTTCACACAACCCTGCCTGACACCCCCACCCCCTGCAGACTCGGAGCTCTGTGGGCATCTGTCATGCTCAGCACCGAGCCCCAGTGTCTAGCAGAGACCGGATGTACAGGAGGTGAAATAATGGTCTCTACTTTCCTGTGTCAGGGATGAAATCCAGGGCTTCGCACATGCTAGGCAACGTGTCTACCATTGAACTATCCTTCAGCTTTAATGGTCACTGTTGGATGAATGCATGTGGACCAGGACCCAGTCTCTCACCTCTGCCTACTTCGCATCTCCCACTGCTACTCCATTCTTCCCCTCTCTGCTCCACCCTGCCGTCCTTGTAGAAGTGTCCCTGTCCTCTGGCTCCCAGGTGCGTTTGGCTCTTAGGAATCACTGGCAGAAGATCAGACTCTTAGATCTCTTCCTACAATGTCACTCTGCTGATTGTGCCCCTTGACCAAAAATCCTGTCTATACCACCCTTCCTCCAAGCTCCGCAGATCCTCTTTCTTCCCCTCACCTGGAGGGGCAGCCAGCCAGGGCAATGGGTGCTTGCTTCAGGGTGCTGTAGAACCCATGTTGGCTTCCCCAACTCTGTCCCTACACCCCAACTCGATCGGGACAGCCCTTGTAACAAACCTGTCTCAAAACCTCCCATGTGTCGTGTCAGTCGCCGCCCCAGCTGAGTTCCCATCATCCTTCCCGTCACCTACTCAGAACACCCCCAGCTCTGGTGCTGAGCTCCCCTCCTGGCTTTCTCCCTGAAAAGGGGGGACCTGAGCTCTCCAGGATCCTCATCTCAAGCTGTTCTGAAACCACAGACTCTGCCTGTGCCCCTTGTCACTCCCTCCCCCTCCTTCACTGCCGGGCGGCCCCTTGCCTGGTGGGCATCCTACTCCTGGGGCCTCTCTTTCAATGGTGGGGGGCCCCAGGACTCGGTCTCGGGTGAAACTTAGTCTCCACTCTGTTAAGGACAGACTCCATCCACACTGTCCCCCCGCTGTGCGTCTCCCTCACAGAGGCGTGTTGAGCCGTGTCCGCGTCAGCCCAGACGTTTCTAGGTCTCCCATGCCGAGGGTCCAGATTCCTCAGGCGAACATGCCCAGGACTTGCCTCTGTGCCTCTTCTGGCCTCTGCCCCCGCCTCCGTGCCAGGACTGGATCTTCCTTCTCTACAGTGGGGACCACGCCCGCGGTTCCTGTCTCCCCACCTGTATTTCCCCCCTCCGGCCCAGCCCCTTCATTAGGCCCCGGAGGAATATTCCAGACACACAGATGTGCCCCAGGCCGTCCTTTACTGGCACTTGAAATCCTTTACAAAATCCCCTTCCTGTCCCAAACTTTCCTTCTTGTCTTTCGAAAATGATAAATCACTTGTGCATGGGAGGCTTCTGTAGGTTGGAGAAGCCGTGTGTGTGTGTGTGTGTGTGTGTGTGTGGCAAAGTTCAGCTCCAAGGCCACCTCCTCCAGGCAGCTCTCCTGCCACCTCGTCCCGCCCTTCCCCGGCCCTGGAGCTGGACCGCACCAGCTGGCTGGGTCTCTCTCCAGCTTTTTCTTCCGCCCTCCTCTAGAACCTGGCTAGCGGCATAGAAATGAGTGAGTGAATGAATGAATGAATGAGCCAGTGATGGAAAGTGGTTGAATGAATGGGTGTATGAACGAATGACTGGCGAACGTGGTCTAGAGACGGGGTTAAAAAAGAAGAGCGAGGGCCTGTAGCTTAGGGGCGCTGCGTCTGCCTGGCCAAGCGCAAGGTTCCGAGTTCGATGCCTGGGGTGGGGGGGGGGCGGTGGGGGGGCCGAGTCTGCCGGTCGCTTAGGAGTTCTCGGCTCCAGCTACCAGAGTCGAGTCCAAACCGTGATGTGAGCTGCTATTGGCTCCCTCCCCAGAACTCTGCCCAATCAACAGACCGCTTCCTCCAGAAGACTCCGCCTCCCTCCTCCCGCCAGCAACTTGGAAGGCCCAAAACTACGGCTTCTGGTTACCCTGGCAACCGTCCGCGGACCCGGGTAGTCCCGGCAACTGTCAGAGATTTCCAGTCAGCCTTTGCCTGGGCCCCTCGAGTCACCCAGACAACCGCTACCCGTTCCGGTCAACCATCAACCCTTCCCCCGTCACCCTGGCAACTATCGATAGACTCACGGCCTCCTGGCCACAGTCCTCATCCTGCCCACAGGACCCCTCTCCCCACACCTCCATCCCAGGCTCGAATCCCTCGGCCCCAGGGTTCACGTCCCCTTCCTCGCGGCCCAGGGGGAGGCAGGTTTTGCTTCCACCCTGCGAGGCAGGGGGAGCAGGTCAGGTCTTGAGGGCTGCTGCTCTGGCCAGGCTGAGGGACTGCACCGGGCCCAGACGGCCCCCGCTTGGCTCTCCATCCAGTCCTCAGGCTCTTGCATGGGACTGTGCAGCCTCCGCAGGGAGCTCTTCAAAATGCAAGCCATGTCCTTTGCCGCTGAAAACCTCCCTGGCTCTCCTTGAGAACTGAATCCAAACTCCCCGCGGTCCCTGGCGGTCTGGTCAGCAGCCACTGGCCTCCATGTTGTTGTTCCAGTAGCCTGAGCTCCTTTCCCGTCTTGGATCTGCCTCTTGAAGTTTCCTGAGAAAACTGAATCCCTCACCACCACCAGGGTCCCACCTGTGGATCCTCAGGGGGAGTTTTACCTACACAGCCCTCTCTCCTCTGTGAACCCCAGACCTCTAAGATTGTCTCTGGGGCTCTATACTGGGACCTAATACAATGGCTGGCACTCACAGTGAAAAGAAAGCAAGTCTTTCTGGGGATAACGGAGGCCCAGACAGCCTCATCCCAAAATACTTTCTTTTTTATTCTGAGAAAGGATCTTGTTAAGATGCCCTGTCTGGGATACAACTTGGGATCTTCCTGCCTCTGCCTTCCACAGTACTAGAATTACACGTGTGTGTCAACATGCCCAGCTAACAGAATGTGTTTTTCAGAGTCCTCATCCTGCAGGTGCTGACACTGCCCCCAAAACCCAGGAGGAGAAAAGTCAATGTCGTGACCAGCTTGATATTGTGGTCCACCTCCTGCTTGTAAATCCCTTGTTTGGATTTCCAGAAACTCAGGTTAATTTGAAGCAGAAGATTCTAGGGGCTGAGAGGCAGGTTTCTCAGAGCCCAGATAGCCATTCAGAGAGCTGGTGCCTTCCTGGGCTGTGTCCAAAATCTCACGTATCCTGAAGATCCCAGAGCTGTTTTCCCAGGACTCAGAGACAGGCCAGTGCAGGCTGGGGCGAGAACTTGACCTGACTTTAGCTTGTTGTTGATAGGGAGCAGGGCCTGGAAGCCACCCGAGCCTTGTGCCAGTGGAGTCTGTACACCCACCCACCTACCTTGGCGAGGCGGTATGTCCTCCTTTTAAATAGGGACACTCTCTTGGACACTGTCTAATGAAACCTTTTTTTTTCTTTGAGACAGGGTCTCGCTTTGTAGTTCAGGCTGGCCCTGAGCTCACTATGTAGCTCAGGGAACCATCAAACTCAGCAATCCTGCCTCTGTCTCCCAAGAGCTGGGATGACAGGCGTGAGCCACCAAGCCCCGCAGTGTGGTATGTGATACTGATTGCTAGTGGGCGTGAGTCACCACATCCGGCACTGTGGTATGTAGTTACCAGGGATCAAACTTGGGACCTTGCGCTTGCAAGGCAGATGCTAGAACCACTGAGCTGAATTCCTGTCCCTAATAGAACCTTTTCTGAGACAGGGATTTGCTATACATTCCAGGCCAGCCTTGAAATGATGTCATCCAGGTTGGTCTCCAACTCACACGGATCCTCCAGCCTCAGCTTCTGGTGTGTTGGGATAACAGGTATGTGCCCCCATACCTGGGTTAATGGAACTTTCTTCACTGATATGACAAAGAGGTACTTGAAATACAGCTAGTGTGACCGAGGCCCTGCATTTTTTCATTGAATTTCATTTGATGAATTTACACTTAAGTGAAAGTAACCGTATGCAGCATGTGCTACTATATTGGTTTCAATAGTGAAGAAGACTTAAGTCTCAGACTCGAAACAGAAGCCAGAAACAGGAAGGTTTGTGCAGCCATAGCAGGCCAACCACAGCAAGGAGAGGTAAGACACTTGGTCTTAGCATGTGGCCCCAGGAAGAAGAGGCACCCATTTGGTTCTCACATTAGAGTGCTCCCTCACACCTGGACACAGCCATACCCACGTGTGAGCACAAGGGCTGCTGTGCCTCATGCGTTTGTGTGACCCGGGTGTCCGTGCCAGGCCTGCTCAGACAGGAGATGTGTGTTCCTGAATGTCTGTGCACCTGTGTGCCAGGGGAGTCAGGTGAGCAAGGGGCTACTGGTCCAGCAGGTCTTGCAAGAAGGCCCACATGTACCGGTGCATTTCCTGGGGGTGGCTCTGTGGGATATAGTGTCCCGCGTCTGGAAGGATGTGGGCTTCCAGTCGGCCTGGAACAAAGCGGCTCTGAATGGCCCTGACCATCCCCACCTGGAAGTAGGCATCTTTCTCTCCCCACAGCAGCAGTGTAGGTACAGCCAGCTCCTGGGGCTCCAGGGGGATGTTCCTGTGATGGAGGCCGACAGACAGACAGATGATGGCCACCCTTACTTATTCCTTCCCTCTGGAACTCTCCCAAGCTCCCACCCTGGGTCTGGTCTCACCGGAAGATGTTTCGGTAGTAGTTGATGGGCCCACTGAGGCCACCAGGCTGGGAGAAGCCGTAAAGGAAGGCCTCGAGTTCACAGGGGCTCAGGTGTGGGATGCCCGTCTTGCTGCCAGTAAGGGAGCTCTTCAGGATCTGGGTGGGGAGACGGCAGGGGTCGCTGAGTCCAGCTTCCAGAACCCACCCACTACCCCCCCATCCCTGAGGCCTTTCCTGCGCTGCACCTGGAAGTCGGACATGGACAGCAGCTTCTCTGGCAGCCTGGGAAGCTGGAACAGGAACATGTAGTTTGATCTGAAGAATTGGCCGATGTGGCGAATGGAGTAGTCTGAGAAAGAGAGGAAGGAGGTAGATGTGTGGCCTAAATTGGGGGATGGCCTTGAACCCCTATACTTCCACACAAACCCAGTCAAGCCAAACAGGCCTCGGGAATGAATGCCACATAGCTGTCAGCGAATACACCAATGCCCCTTCATGGCTCAGGCCCAAACACCCTCCCTGCCAGGGGGTCTCTGTACCCACACCATGGGGGCACTTCCCTCTGCAACTCTGGCATGCCTCGCCTGTCCAGCATTCCCTTACTTCATTCAACAAACAACTATGGAGCACCTGCTGTGTTCCAGGCCCTGTCCTCAACCCTAGAGACATAGCAGTAGTGAATGAAGACAGAAAAACTCTGCCATCAGGGAGCTGAGAGTCTAGAGGAGACAGACAGAAAACAGACAGGAGAGAGCAAGATAGGGAGAAAGAACACAATTATGACCACAATCAGTGCTGAGATTTAAAATCAGCTGAGGGCTCGAGGGTAGTTTGATGGTAGAGCACTTGCCTAGCATGCGCAAGGCCCACGCTTCCACCCCCAACACAGCAAAACCAATCAATCAATCAAAATGAGATTGGGCTGGGCACGGTGGCTCATGCCTAGAATCCCAGCACTCAGAGAGGCAGCAGGATTGCTAGGAGTTCGAGGCTTGCCTGGGCTACACAGCAAGCTCAGGGCCAGCCTGAACTACAAAGTGGGACCCTGTCTCAAACACACTAAAAAATAAAAAATAACAAAACAAAATGAAATTGGGTGATACAGGCTGGGGGGTGGTGGCTCAGGATGAGTATGTGCTTAGCACACATGAGCACACACAAAACACAGACACAGAGCCAGGGATTTAGCTCAGTGGTTCCGGTGTCTGCCTCGAAAGAGCAAGGTTCCGAGGTCCTGAGTTTGATCCCTGGTACCTCATACCACAGCGCTGGATGTGGTGGCTCACGCCTGTAATC
>PVIC010059283.1:0-10162 GCA_004025085.1 Thryonomys swinderianus | reverse complement strand
TTTTTTTTGAGACAGGGTCTCGCTTTGTAGTTCAGGCTGGCCCTGAGCTCACTATGTAGCTCAGGCAAACCCAGAACTCAGCAATCCTCCTGTCTCTGCCTCCCGAGTGCTGAGATGACAGGCATGAGCCACCACGCCCAGCACTGTGGTATGTGGTGTTGATGGCTGGTGGACATGAGTCTCCACACCCAGCACTGTATGTGGTTACCAGGATCGAACTCAGGACCTTGCGCTTGCGAGGCAGGCACCAGAACCACTGAGCTAAATCTCCGGCCCTGACATTTTTACTAATACACTTCAATGAACTACTCTCACTACATTATTTTGTGGGTTGTTTTGTTTTCTTTCATGGTTCTAGGGATTAATCCTAGGGTTTCCAACTTCTAGGCAAGTGTCTTGTACTGAGCTATATCCCCAGAGCCACTACCAACTCCTTTTAAAGACAGGCTCTTGCTAAGTTCCCCCAGGGTTCCCTGGAACTTGCAATCCTGCTGCCTCAATTTCCAGAGCGGCTGGAATCACATGTGTACCATCCGGCTATCTGCATTATATGTTCTTGAGGATACATGTACCCAGTAATGCAGAAAGCAGAGGCAGGAAAACAACACATCATAAAGAGAAAAAAATTAGAAAAGATAAATTATTACTAATAACCTTAAGAAAACTTTTTTTTTTCAGTACCAGGGATTGAATTCAGCCCTGGTGCCTACGAGGTTGATGCAATACCACTTGAGCTAAGTCCCCAGCCCTTAACAAGACTCTTACAGAAACACAGAGGTTAAAACATTTTTTTTTTAAATTTTAAAGAGCTGGGGATGTAGCTCAGTGACACCGTACCTGCCTGGCAATCACAAAGTCCTGTGTTTGATGCCGGTACTGCCCCCCAACAAAAATTAAAAAATTAAAACGAGTTAAAGTCTATGACATGATCGTGATGTGTATCTAAAAAGTATCAATAAACTCAATAAAGGAAAAAAGTTAAAATTTTAAAAATTAAGTCTATGACAGAGGCTAAAGATATAGCTCAGTGGCAACAAGCCTGCCTGGCAAGTGCAAAGTCCTGAATTCGATTGTCAGTACCAAGAAAAAACGTCTATGACAGAGATAACTATCTGGAAGCTTCCTGAACTTAGAAGAAAACTATGTGTGTATTTTCTTAGGCAAGATCTCAAACACACTATCCCCTTTTTAAATCTTCAAATATGTTTGTGAACCAAGCAGGCTAAAAACCACTTTTGGGGTTTTTCTTTCGCTTACATCAGGGATTGAAACCAGGTCCCCACATGTGCTAAGTGCATGCTTCTACCACTAAACCATAGCAAAATCATTCTAGGTTTTGTTCTTTGTTTTATTGGGGTTTTTTGCTTTGTTTTGTTTTTTAGTTTTTTAAGACAGGGTCTCGCTTTGTAGTTCAGACTGACCCTGAACTCACTATATAACCCAGGCTAGCCTCAAATTCAAAGCCATCTTCCTGCCTCCCAAGTGCTGGGATTATAGACATGAGCCACTTACACCGGGCACTGTGGTATGTGGTACTGTGGTATGTGGTACTGGGGGTCAAACTTGAGACCTTACGCTTGCCAGGCAGACACCAGAACCACTGAGCTAAATCCCTGGCCCAAAATCATTCTAGTTTTAAATGTAGTAGCAGCTAATATTTAATGGACACCATTGTGTGCAAAGGACCAGATTAAATAACAATTATTTGAATCTGGTTATGATGGTTTATGCCTGTAATCCCAGCACTCAGGAGACAGAGACAGGAGGATTGCTGTGAGTCTGAGGCTAACCTGGGCTACACAGTGCGTTCATTAAAAAATAAAAATAAGTAACAATTATTTGTATTAATCCTTACAATAATCTATTATACTCATCTTTAAAAAGTCATGGAGCCTGGGCCAGAGGGTTAGCTCAGAGGTTCCGGTGCCTGCCTCGCGAGCGCAAGGACCTGAGTTCGATCCCCGGTAACCACATATAATGCTGGGCGTGGAGACATGCCCACCAACAATCAACACCACATACCACAATGCCGGATGTGGTGGCTCACGCCTGTAATCCAGCACTAGGGAGGCAGAGACAGGAGGATTGCTGAGTTCACAGCGGCTTGCCTGGGCACCATAGTGAGCTCAGAGCCAGCCTGAACTACAAAGCGAGACCCTGTCTCAAAAAGCAAAAAAAAAAAAGAAAGAAAGAAAGATTTTTGTCTACAAATGTGCAAATAAACATAAAACAGTATGAAAATTTCACAACTACAACAGATACTTCAAAAAAATCTTTGTGGGCCAGAGATTTAGCTCAGTGGTTCTGGCGCCTGCCTCGCAAGCACAGGGTCCTGGGTTCAATCCCAAGTAACCACATACAATGCTGGGCGTGGAGACTCACGCCCACCAGCCATCAATACCACATACCACAGCGCTGGGCGTGGTGGCTCACGCCTGTCATCCCAGCAATCGGGAGGCAGAGACAGGAGGATTGCTCAATTCGAGGCTTACCTGGGCTCCACAGTGAGCTCAGAGCCAGCCTGAACTACAAAGTGAGACTGTCTCAAAAAAAACAGAAAAGAAACTGAAACCCACAGCTCAGAAAGAAAATATTTGTAAATCACATATCTAACAAAGAGTTTGTATCCAGAATATATAAAGTACCTTACAACTTAACAATAAAAAGACAAAAGCAATCTTTTAAGATGTGTAAAGGATTTGAATGTTTCTCCAAAAAAGATATATAAAGGTCAATAAGCACATAAAAAGATGCTTAATTTCATTAGTAATTAGAGAAATAAAAGTCAAAAAAATAATACTTCACACTTATTAGCAGATGAAAATCAAAAATACAGACAATAACAAGTGCTGGAGAACATATGGAGAATCTTCATACATTGCTGATAGATCAGGTTTATTTGCTATCCAGTATGATAAATCTCTCCATTCAACTCAAAAGCTGGAAAGGTTTGCTTGCAGCCTCTCTCTAAAAGATGATGCTCTCCTGGCTGGAGGATTAGCTCAGTGGTTCCGGCGCCTGCCTCGCAAGCACAAGGTCCTGAGTTCAATCCCCGTTAACCACATACAATGCTGGGCGTGGAGACTCATGCCCACCAACAATCAATTCCACATACCACAGTGCCTGGCGTGGTGGCTCACGCCTGTAATCCCAGCACTCAGGAGGCAGAGGCAAGAGGATTGCTGAGTTTGAGGCTTGCCTGGGCTACATAGTGAGCTCAGGGCCAGCCTGAACTACAAAGCGAGACCCTGTCTCAAAAAAAAAAAAAAGATGATGCTCTCCTGTAACACCAGCACTTGGGAGGCTGAGGCAGGAGAATCACTGGGAGTTCAAAGCCAGCCTGAACTATATAGTGACACTGACTCAACAGAAACAAAAATAAATAACAGTAATGTAATAAAAGATAGAATTTCTTAGTGCATAGACTCTTCAACTGTGACACAAGCCTGAGTATGTATTACCCAGATGGGCCAATCTCTGAATCCTCCATGGGACTTGAACAAAGGAAACTGAGGCACAGGTGAAGCTCCACAGCCATGATAACAAATTGTTTCTGACCCAAGAGCACACACACACACAATAAGGCCTTGTTGGGCTTGCTGGCTAATCCAAACCAGAGTCAAGGCTTTACTGAGAAAGTGAGCAAATAAGAAAACATGAGAAAAATGATATGCAGGCCCTGAAGAAACTAGGCAGGCAGGTGCCTAACCAAATTAGCTTAGCTGCCCCTTCCCACCTCCAATAGAGTACAAAGAAGCAGCCACTTAAATGAAAGATTTTACTTAGTATATTAAAATACACACACCTATACAGCTACATATTCCCACATTAGGGTCACTATATAACTGCATTAGTTAACACACAACTCCTTTTTCACTAACTGTAAGCTGCCTTGTCCGTAAGGCTCCTTCTCATGAATCTCTAAATCCCAGAGATAAACCCTTGACAAGACAAGAAGGCAAGGACAAACAAACATAGCTCACTTAGGAATATGCACAAGTAACGGCTCTGGGGTTAAGGTCCATGGCCTGGCATCCATGTATGATAGTTTAGAGAATCAATCAGGCTGTGACAAGTTCCAGGTATCCACATGGGGGACAGGGTTCCCCAAAACATGATAAAAAGGTGAAGATAAAGGCCCAAGGATATAAGCCTTTCAATATAAGCTACTCTTCAGAGTAGCCTTTCCTTTTTTTGCCTTTATTCAAATAAAGTATTTTGCTTTTAAACATTACTCCATTAATTCATTACTGGTACAGAGTTCACAACCCTAGTAAACTGCTGAGACAGCAGAATAGTAGGACTGAGGAGACACTAATATGTTATCTTTTTTAACCTGTTATCTCCCAAACAAGCTAAAAGTTCAGACCTTATCCATAAGATAGTTTAGGTCTGGCCCTCCAAAAGCCCACATGGAAGACAGTTAAGGAGACCTTCACTGAAAGTCAAAATTACCAAAGGAGAAAACAGCCCTACCCACATAAATCAACTGATATCTCTGGGGTGGAGGGTCAAGGCCTTGACCCACCTAGAAAAGTCTCCTGACCACAGACCCTATATGCTTGCCACCTGATTTGATTTCTAATTAGATCCTCATCTAGTGAGTACTGCCTAAGCAACTATACTTGTAATCTTATTGGTTGATCATAGTTTTCTCTATTTTGTGATTTCTCCTTATACCCATATTACCTAAACAATTGTATTTACAATGTTACTGGTTGACTGTAATCTTGCCCCATCTTAAACCCACCTCACCTCATGGCTTTGCTCCATAAAAGCCCTCTGAAAAGTGAGGTGAGTGGGTTACTTTTCCGGGTTCCCCCTTCTGTCTCTCTTAGGCAGAAGCTTTCCCCTCAATAAAGTTTTCCTACTCTAACTTTCGCCATTCGTTCCTAAAAAATTCACTCTTCCAACTTAGAGTACACAAACTCGCATTTCAGAAGGGGAGCTACACCTTGCTCTTCCATATCAACAGCACCAGCACTTCCTACTTTCTAATGTAGCCGTCCATGGGAAATCATTCGTGTTTAGACTTAATCTATAGTTGAAAAAGGAGATTTACTTTCTCAAATTATTCCAAGAATAAAGTTTCCCAACAGCTAAATCAGATGTTTTCTAAAATTTTTATATTAAAAGTGAGTAAAATTAAGTATTTTAATTGCCCAACCACATTACACATTTCAAGGATGCAGTATCCAAAAGTGGTTAATAGCTATGAGGCTATGATAATAGCGCAGCTCCAGCCAATCTTGAAAAAGAACAAAGTGGGAAGATTTATACAACCAGATGCAAAAACTTACCATAAAGGTACAGACTTGGTTCAGTATGATCTATTCACGAAAGGACTCCATCAAAAAAACCAGTTTAGTGGTAGAGCACCTAACTATCCTGCAAAAGGCCCTGAGTTCGCCGGGCATGGTGGCTCATGCCTGTAATCCCAGTACTGAGGAGGCAGAGGCAGGAGGACTGCTGAGTTCAAGGCTTGACTGGGCTACATAGTAAACTCAGGGCCAGCCTGAACTACAAAGTCTCAAAAAAATAAAATAAAAACAAAGTGGGTGGGCGTTTGGGGAAGTAGGTCAGTGTGCCCTGGGTTTAATCTCCAGAATCATAAACGGAAAAGAAAGATTAAAGGTGTATTTTCTAGATAACAAAATGCTGAATCAGACTAAGCCCTTTTTCTTTGTTAATATATTAGGAAAAGCTTTCCAGAATTAAAATGGCTTTAATAATTCTGCACAAAGTTGAGTTCATTCCATTTTTACTCTGAAATCCACTGTCTCTAGCACTTCAGTATTAATATTTCAATTCTCCTTATCACAGCTGCACATTCACGTAACATTTCTTATATTTAAAGAGATTTTCCTGCATAATAACTCATCTGTTTGGTCTGCAAGGAAGGTGGAGTTAGGACAATCAATCCCACTCCACAGGTGAGGAAATGGAACTGCTCAGTTAAGGTAAAGATTCAGTACAACAGAATGAAGTACAAACCAATCTAATCTTTCCAGATCATGTGTTAAAAGTCTTCTGATATGGCATTTGTGGATCCTAAAACAGAACTGATCAAAATTCTTCAGGGTAATAGTTACCAAATAAAGAAGTTTCACTTTTCATAAGGAGAAAGAAAACTGTTATCAAAAGGAACACATTTAAATAAAATCAAAACTATATAAGGATTTAGATTTCTAGTTTAAAATGTTTACCCAACTGCTGTGAGAAAAATGCACAATCAGGAAAAGCACATTTAATATTTCTAAAGGGTTGGATTAAAATTTCAACTGTAAACTTCATTACTATAATTATATTTTAATGCATATTTATTAAACATCCATTCAAATATTATATTCACAATTATTCATGAGTTATTTGTACATTTGTTTTGATTTCAACAAACTAAACAGTAGCCATTGACTAGAAATGTTCTCTACAATGGCAGAAGCTCACACTGAGGTCACAAGCAGCCCATCTATGCTCTGTTATGTTCTATTCTACCCACAAGATAAATATTCATTTGCTTTAGTGAAAATGGCAGTGGTCATCAACGACTCAAAGAGTCAAGATTTATCAGCAACATTAAAGACCTGAACATAATTCAGTGATGAATAAAGTACAAAATAGAAGAAAATCAAATCTTAGACTTTTTCTTCAGAGAAAAAACATAAACCATCATCAAAGAATACATCACAAGATGATTTTCTTTATTTATGAAAGGCTGATCTAGGGCCTTTAAAAGGATGTTTTTCACTTAAATAGAAAAATATGAAAATTAAAACTAAATGCTGCCTGGTTATCATTCTTTTTCTTAGAAACTAGTTAATCTTAAATGTATAACTTTACAAAGGGAAAAAATAGTACTTTAATTTTCATGATAACAAATCAGTAAAACACTGCCTAAAAATCTGAATAAAGCTATTCAGAAGTAATTATAGGCATGGCCCAGCATACTGAGTAACTCTTTAATATTTACCCTGTTCATACACTACTTAATAATGAAATCTGAAGGACCTATTTACTTGCAAAGATATTTTACAGATATATTTGTTAGTTTATTATAAATTATATATATGCACGTACATATGAGAATTGTTAAAGGAATCTACAGAACATATATTTAAAATATGAATCACATTTTGAGCCTATGGAGGAACTATTATGAAAATTATATGCTCATGGATAGAGCTGGAAGATGTTATGTTAAGTGAAATAAGCCTGGGACAGAAAGATAGTGTTATTACAGATATGTGGGAGCTAATTAAAAGTTTATTTCTACCAGGTGATCTGTCCCTTATAATAGGATCACTCAGGAGGTTGAAGAAGAAATGAGACAGATTTGAGTATGACAAGACTGGCTGGAGAAGTAGTATAACCTGTTAAATACAAAATCCAGGAACACTGCACAACAGCTCTCAAAACTCTGAGCATGAACTTCTCACAAGAATTCCAGCAGGTTTTTCTTTTTCTTTTTTTTAGACAGTCTCACTTTTGTAGTGAGACTCTAAGCTCACTACATAATGAGCCCTAAGCTCAATATGTAGCCCAGGCAAGCCTCAAACTCAGCAATCCTCCTGCCTCTGCCTCCTGAGTGCCAGGGTTACAGGTGTGAGCCACCATGCCTGGCTCCAACAGGTTTTTCTATAGTATAGTTTAGACCTGATGTCAGTTTGAGGACTGGATGATATAAAAACACAGTCACCACTGAGTTTTTGCTACTGTATTCTCGCTCCATGGTAGGTCACCTTCATGCTATAGGGCAGTGGGGACAAACCTACGGCACACACACCAGAGGCGATCACTGAAGCTCTAAAAGGTTCACCAACACTGGGGTAGGGTATACCTCTTTTCCTACTTTTACTCGGCCCATATTCATTCTGCAAAGGTTGTATCTTCTACTACAGTAAAACTTTGCTACGATTTCTGCTTGTCTTAACCAATTTTTGCTCAAGTCAGAAGGAACCTAGAAAACTACCTGCAAAAGGAGACTCCCGCACCCCATAACCCAGTAACTATAGGATTTTGAGTTTGAGGCCAGCTTGAGCTACCCACAGAGGGAGACCATGTCTTAAAACAACAATAGACAGGTATAGTGGTGCACTTTTGTACTCCCAGCACTCTGGGAGGCTGAGGCAGGAGGATCCCAAGTCTGAACTCAGCTTAGGCAATCTAACAACTTAGTAAGACTCCATCTCAAAAAAATGCTTGTGGGTTTTTGTTTTTTTGTTTTTTGTTTTGGTACAAACTTGGGCCTTGTGCTTCCATGGCAGGTGCGGTACCACTTGAGCTAAAATCCCAGCCCATCAAAACATTTTTTAAAAGGAGAGGGGTGGTAGTTGGGAAGGTAGTTTAGTATAAGGGCACTGGGTTCAATCTCAAGTATAAAAAGAAATAGTTTATTTTCATAAAAATAGAGGGCCAGGCACTTAGCTCAGTGGTTCTGGCATCTGCCTGGCAAACACAAGGTCCTGAGTTCAGTCCCTGGTACCACATACCACAGTGCTGGATGTGGTGGCTCATGCCTATAATCCCAACACTCAGGAGGCAGAGGCAGGAGGATTGCTGAGAGCTCAAGGCCAGCCTGGGCAACATAGTGAGTTCAGGGCCAGCCTGAACTACAAAGTGATACTCTGTCTCAAAAAAAAAGAAGGGCCAGGTATTTAGCTTAAATAGTACAACACCTACCTTGGAAGCACAAGGGCCCCGAGTTCAATCCCCCATGCCATCAAAAATAAATACATAAATAAAAGAAGTAGAGTAGAGGCCCGGAGGGTTAACTCAGTGGTTCCGGTGCCTGCCTCGCAAGCGCAAGGTCCTGAGTTCAATCCCCAGTAACCACATAAAATGCTGGGTGTGGAGACTCGCGCCCACCGGCGATCAATACCACATACCACAGTGCCGGGTGTGATGGCTCACGCCTGTAATCCCAGCACTCGGGAGGCAGAGACAGGAGGATTGCTGAGTTTGAGGCTTGCCTGGGCTACATAGTGAGCTCAGAGCCAGCCTGAACTACAAAGTGAGACTCTGTCTCAAAAAAAAAAAAAAAAAGTAGAGTAGACTACTAATCATGAATCACTAGAGGATGAGAAATAGATAAGGAGGGACAGAGGAATGCCAGTTAATACCAAAATTTAGTTAGGAAGAATGATTTCTATCATGTTCACTGCACAGGAAGGTGATGAGAGTTTATAACAATTTACTACATATTTGATAAGGAGCTAGAAGAGAGGGGTTTGAAGGCCCTTAGCACAGAAAAAAAATTAGAGAGAATTGCTAATGACTTTGATATTCACATTGTATCCATGTAGAAATGACCACGCTCTTCATATACATATAATGAAAAAGTTTTTAAAAGAAAAATACATATAATGAAAAAGTTTTTAAAAGAAAGGCAAGGACTACGGATTTAGCTCAGTGGTTCCATCTGCCTCTCGAATGCAAAATGCCAAATTCGATCCCTGGTAACCACATACCACAATGCTGGGCATGGTGACTCACACCTACCAGCAATCAGTATTGTGCGTGCTGGTTCACACCTGTAATCCCAGCACTCGGGAGGCAGAGGCAGGAGGACTGCTGTGAGTTTGAGGCTTGTCTGAGCTACACAGTGAGCTCAAGGCCAGCCTGAACTACAAAGTGAGACTGTTTCAAAGGGGTGGGGGTTACTGTATGTTACCTATTGAAAAGTCCTACATGATTGAGAATATGGATAAATGACATGTTGAAAAAGAACAGGAACAATACATAGGAGAAATTAGAAGGAGTGATCTGGACAGTGAAAAAAGAATATGAAAAGATTGTAGAGATTAATTCTATTGCTACCTCAGGAGAGTAGCAACAGAAATGGGACCTCAAGAGAAGACAAAACACAGTGAGAAGAACTAACACCCAAAATGTTTTTAGAGAAAAATCAGGGCAAATCTTAGGTGCAGATCAGAGAAAACTGAGTGGCATAGGAAAACAAGTGTTAGATGATTCTAGATGAGGCTAAGTGACCTTTTGTCAGAGGATTTATAGAGCATATTACTCTACTGGGCTGAAGTTTAACTACCAATTTATAGGCCTTGGGCTCTATTGCATCTGTGGTTCTTTTGTCAAGAATTTTTTTATTCTGGTTTGGGATTTGTTTGTTGGTACAGGGGGGTTAAACTCCAAACCCTGTGCTTAT
>PVIC010059282.1:0-10159 GCA_004025085.1 Thryonomys swinderianus | reverse complement strand
TCTGAGCTCACTATGTAGCCTAGGCAAGCCTGGAACTCAGCAATCCTCCTGTCTCTGCCTCCCGAGTGCTGGGATGACAGGCGTGAGCCACCACGCCCGGCACTGTGGTATGTGGTATTGATTGTTGGTGGGCGTGAGTCTCCACGCCCAGTATTGTATGTGGTTTCTGGGGGTCGAACTCAGGACCTTGCGCTTGCGAGGCAGGAGCCGGAACCACTGAGCTAATCCTCTGGCCCAACACTGCATTTTTGGTGCCAGATATGAGGCTACAGAGCTCAGTCTTTGCCCTGCTGTGTTTTAGTCTTTCTTTGGCTTGATTCTATCTTCCTGTTCCTCTTTTCTATAATAAGAATACTTACCTTGTGCCATTTTAGGATGATATATATCTATTTTTTTTTTTTTTTTTGAGACAGGGTTTCGCTTTGTAGTTCAGGCTGGCTCTAAGCTCACTATGTAGTCCAGGCAAGCCTTGAACTCAGCAATCCTCCTGTCTCTGCCTCCCGAGTGCTGGGATGACAGGCGTGAGCCATCACGCCGGGCACTGTGGTATGTGGTATTGATTGCTGGTGGGCGTGAGTCTCCACGCCCAGCATTGTATGTGGTTACCGGGGATCCAACTCAGTACCTTGCGCTTGCGAGGCAGGAGCCAGAACCGCTGAGCTAACCCTCCGGCCCTAGGATGATATATCTTGTTTTTAATTTTTATAGAAGTTCACAGCTAAGAGTTTGCCTTGAGTCTTAGAAAAGAGACTGAGCTTCTTGAACTTTTGAAAAATGCTGGAACTTTTGAGACTTTGGGGAAAGAATTACTGCATTTTTGGTTGTACTCAGGGTAGCCTGTATTATGAATTATGAACTTGCTATTGTCTTTATTTGGAGATTAAGTGTGGCTTTAGGAGATATTTTTGAGAGGAAGTTGACAAGAAATGGATTATGACTATTAATCCTGATATGTCATCTTCAGTGGGCTAAGAAGTGCCTATCAGATTAGTAAAGGATGCTTCTGGGTATGTCTGAGTAGGTCATGAGAGCATGTGAGGCATTATCGATGGCCCCTTGCTTGTTCCTCTCTGGTATTATTTCCAGGCTCTGCTTCCCAGAGGTTACGAACTAAGTGGTTTGTTCCGCTGTGCCTTTCAACCATGAGGTTTCTGCTTTGGATCCTGTAGATCATGTACTGAGTCTCCTGAAACCGCCAAATTAGATCTCTTCTCCTTAAATTGTGGGTACTAGGTACTGCTCTTCAGCAACAGGAACGCTAACACAGTTATTGAAGTGATTTTGTTTCTGTGTAAATACAGATGCATGTGCTTTAAAAAATCACAGAGAAATTTTTCTTTTGAAGTCAGAGCAGAAAGATCACAAATACCATTTGGATATGAAGGCACCATATCTCCTGTCCTGCCTAGATATGAGGCTTCAGGTAAGGCCTCTGATAACTTCTCTGAATCCCACTAGTTCATCTAGAAGAGAGGAGAATGCCAACTCTGTATCCAACAATAAGAGCAACTGCTGGCTACCTGAGGTAAGCTCAGTAAAGGTTCTTATTTTATTAATCAGCAGGTAATGTGCATTTGAGTTTTATTTTTTGAGACAAGATTTTACTATGTAGTTCAGGCTGGCCTTGAACTCACTATGTAGGCCGGGTTAACCTCAAACTGAAGTGATTCTCTTGCCTCAACCTCAAGTCCTGGGCATGTACCACCCCATCCAGTGAGATTTATAGCTTTCTGTGGGAATATCAGGGATCCCTCATTTTGTTTGGGAGACAAAGCCCATTCCTAACCAGAAAGGACTTGGAGGCTTACAGTCAGAATGATACGGCAGGGAGGGGAGGGAAGGTTTCATAGAAATCTGCTAACAGGCTCACAGTACATAAATGCATGTCATTTTGCATATGGGGTGTCTCAGTCACTTTTATTAGGCTCCTATTTATGTACTGAGTAAGAAACAGAGTGACCCAGGCTCCCTTCACTTTTCTGGCCAACAAACGTGGTTACTGTGCAGAGGATGCTGAAGAAGAAAGGTCTAAGGGCAGTTTGGTTGGCATTGCTAGTTATGCCCAGGAATACAGAACTTCCCTGAGGAGAGAAGTAGGCATCCCGTTTAGGAGCCACGCAACAGGCTGACCAGTAACAAACCCAGCTCCCACGTGACACCATCAGCTTCCAACTTATGATTAAAAATATGTTGAGTCAAAGACGAAAAGTTCCATTCAGGTGTAAACTCTGCTTAGGAACCCTGAGCTAAGACCTTCCTCAGTTTGGGTCTGGAAGGACCACATGCACCAAATTGCCCCAAACCCAGAGAAAAGTAAGAAAACTAGAAAACCAGAATGCCAACTACCTGGAAAGTCAGGCTTTTTAAAGAATTGTAGTAAAAGTACAGTAAGATTTACCATTTTAGCCATTTGTAGAGTATAATTCAGTGGCATAAAGTACTAATTCACAATGGGATTTGTGGGCCAAAGGTTACAAGCATTTAAACTTTTGAATAGCTACTAGTTGTTATTTCTTAGAAGATGTGAACTAATAATATCACTTAGTCACGTTTGAATATATTAGTTTCACTTAGCAGCATTGTAGTTACTTTCTATAATTTTTCTGAGTAAAAAACAGTACTTGAAGACTAAAAGTATTTTAAAAGAACAAAGGAATATAAGTCATCGTTTGGTCAATGACTTCTTACCTAGAGAAGCAGTTGCCTTTCCTACCACGTACACTGACTTAGCATTCCATTTTTCTTTCAGAGACTTTTCCAAGCCTGCAGAACATGAAATTATATGTGAATGGTAAATACCGAAGCGTCCATCTGAACTGTTGCCCATGATTGCTTATCCTAGACAAACCATTAATAACCAACTGTAAAAGCTAGCACCTTAGCTGGGCATTGTGGCCCATATCTATAATCCCAGCACTATGCTGAGCCACAGGAATCTGAAATTTGAGGGGAGCCTGGACTCCTGAGTAAGACCCTATCTTGGGAAAAAAAAAAAATCCCATAAAACAAAACAAGGATAGCATTGTTGGGACCAAACAATCTTCATTCTCTGAGTCACCCTCATCTGATGATAAAAGCTGTGGACAAACTGTATTTTGTAAAAAAGCATCCTGTAACATTGTAATATGTAATCTGTAAAGACAATGGGTACATTTGTGTAAAGTTCCTGAAATGGTTGCGTGTGTAGCGAGTTAACAAGGTTGTTAGAAAACAGCACATTCCTGGTGGATTTGATAAAAAATAACAAGACTCCTTTGTTGGTGCCTAGTTAGCCCTCCCACAAGATGACTCTGTATTTCCTGTTCCTCCTCTACCAATGACCACCAGACAAATATGATAGATCCAATTATTAGCCAATCCCTAGTAAGTACCTTACCGTTCCTGTAAATAACCCTACCCTTTCCTCTGTGTGACCTAAGATTGCCTTTAAAAGGGGCCGATAGCCATTCTTCTGGGTCTTCAATGTGGTATTGGTAGACCCACTGCATGCTGTGTTAATAAAGTGCCCTTGTTTATTACATGTGTGTTGCTGGAGGTCTTCTGCGGGGGGGGGGGCATGGTCCAGACACAACAGCATCTCAAATTAAAATTTCATTTTAATATTGTCCCTATTCTGTAAGAGAAGTTTAAAAAATCACCAAGGTTAGAATGGCCACATGCATGCAGCCTAGGGCACCCCAAGCTCTTGTGCTGACCTTCTCCCTCCTTCTGTTCCCTGGGACAGCCCTAAGCCTCAGTGGTTTCATCTGTAGAGGGAGACTGTGGTATCATGTGTCTCTGGACGGCTGTCGAGCTGAGAAAGATAATGAATGTGAAGTATCTACCACAGGGCTTGACACCTAACAGGAATTCCACACATGTCAGTTCAGATACTGTTCAAAGGAAGTTACATGGCGGCTCAGTTTGTGGGCAGCGCCTTTTTATGTAGTGACAGGGAAGAAAGGAGGTAGAAGAGTCAAAGAGACACCCTGTGTTACTAAGAACGTGGTATGATAGGGAACGTTTTCTCATACGCTATTACATTTTTTTTGTTTGTTTGTTTTTTGAGACAGGATCTCGCTTTGTAGTTCGGGCTGGCCCTGAGCTCACTATGTAGCCCAGGTAAGCCTCGAACTCAGCAATCTTCCTGCCTCTGCCTCCCGAGTGCTGGGATTACAGGCATGAGCCACCACGCCCAGCACTATTACATTTTCACACCAACCATTTGAGCAAGCGGTATTTAACCTATTTTCAGAAGGACAAACTAGCACCATATACATTTTGAGGGGAGACCTGAACACCGCGAAGCGATCATTTAAAAGGCAGGAAAAGTCTTCCCTCCACCCCCTGCTTGGGAGTCAAGGAGACAGCCCCAGTGCCTGTTTCCTAGGAAGCATCTGCGGCCCGGTTTAACCACAAGTGCACATCTGTCAGAAGTGGTGCTATCTCTGGAATCTAGTGTCTCAGTTGGAGGAAGAAGAGTAAAGTCAGAGCTGGCCAACTCTCACCTTGCAATTTACTGTCTTTCTCAAAACACAGCTCCACGGCTTCCACTGCTCTGGGGCTGGTAAAAATCAGTCCTCCGTAATCTTCTGGATGAGACAGCTGTAGATCAACAGGCAATGGAAGTACCTCCCCAGGAACAAGGACCCACAATTCCAAGTGCTTCCCATAGGCAGCAGGTAAATAACTCCCTCCACCCGATCCTCCCTGTTTACCCCACTGTTTCGAGCGCTTACAATCGAGGCCTTTTAGGATATGTAGGTGAGTTCATTATAGCATTTCCCTCAAAAATCTCACATCTAGGAGACAGAGTGTAACTGCAGCTGAGGGCTGATCTGGCCTGAGACCGGGATGAAGGGCAGGAGGGCACAGAGCCGACCTGCATCTGTAACACAACTGGAATATTCTGGAGGTGAAACACAGGCCGAAGCCCTGAGCTTCAGGCATAAAATATTGGTGATACAATCTACTGAACATTTATTCCAGCCAGGCCCTGGGCTATTATGTACATCTGACTTTATTGAAGCTGCAGACCCTGAATCTTTTCATTCTGGAGGCACTGGGAATCAGACTGAGGGTCTTACGTACACAAGGAAAGCAGTCCGATGCTGACGCATGTCCCTGGCCCACAACCTTTAGTCTGGAACAGGTAAAAGGCAGGGCCTGTCCCTTTCCCGTATGAAGTCACCCCTGTCCCTGGCAGCAGAACTGACAGTGGACAGAAGTCCTGGGTGTGGCCCCTCCTGGCCAGGGGTCATGGCTGAGTTATCTAGCCTGGAGCTTTCCTCTCTAAAACAGGAAAGCACTTGTATGGCCTGCTGCATAGAGGTCAGAGGCAGGGCTGAAGTTGGTGAGAGGACAAATGAAAAGTCCCACAACTGAGGGTCACACAGGTGTGATGCTCTCACAAGTCCTGCTCCTGCGGGGCTGTCACTAAGTCCAGGCTGCTGAGGCCTCGGTGAAGAAGCCATGGCATAGCCTCCTGATTTAGGGAGGCTGTGCTGCTTTTGCGCTCACATCTAGGGGTCAAAGAAGGGGGTACCAGAAGGGCTTCCAGCTTGGGCTGGCAAGGGTTGCAGGGAGACCAGACGTGAACGTGGGGATCAGACACAAGAGACCTTACCTTCTCAGAGAAGCTAGAGAGCGACAGAAACTCAAACGATAACACAGGGATCAATGTGGCTTCAAGACCATACAGTCCTAATTCCTGCAAAGGGAAGGAGGAAGCTCTAGGTTGGCCAGGGCTGTTTGGAAAATAAGGAAGGGGTCATGGTGTCACCCAAATGGTTTACTCTGTGTTAAGTCTGAATTTTAGCAGCTCCACCCCCTGACTCCATTACCAAAGAAGCTCTAGTTCAGGTAGAAGGAGTCTCTGCCACTTACCTTGATATATGGATCCTGGCCATAGTCATCCTCCTTTGCATCTTTCAGCAAAAGAACCTTCATTGTGACCAGGCAGTCCTTAAGAGCACTGTGGGAGGGAGCAGGGAAACAGATCTTAATTAGA
This sequence comes from Thryonomys swinderianus, assembly GCA_004025085.1. Lineage (NCBI taxonomy): Eukaryota > Metazoa > Chordata > Mammalia > Rodentia > Thryonomyidae > Thryonomys > Thryonomys swinderianus. Next base: position 4,170 of record PVIC010059282.1, on the reverse strand, counting down.
TCTCAAGGACTTCTAAGGGATGTTGCATGGGAACAGAGCACTGGAAGGAGGTAATCAACTGCTTGCTGAAGAGACCTATCCTTCCCACAATGACTTAGCATGAATGACCCCGTTCTTTCTGAAGACCCTGTCATTGATAAGGCCAGGGGCGGGCGTGTTAGTAGTTGATAAGTCATTTTGAAAGGCAAATGCAAGCCATCAGTGAAAGTCACAAGTCCTATACCAGACAGTTACTGCTTACAGAAGAGAAATGCAAATTCTGAGATGTGTCAGAAACAAACGAGACATAATTATCTTACATTTAAAAAACATAAAAGAAATAAGTACATGCATTTTAAAATAGTTATACTAAGCAGCTCATAAGTGCTTTAAGAAATACTGAATTTTCTACTTCTCAAATGATCCTTATAATACTGACAGATGTGATGAGATATCTAACAACTTGGAAAATGATTTTTGACATGTATTTAGAAGCTTATATAATCTATACCCTTTCTTCTTGTGATGTCACTTGTAAGAATAAAAAGATAGTACTTATAAATGTGTACAAAGATTAACATAAAGGTGTTTTGTCATTTTTTATAATTCCAAATAAGTGGGAACAATCTAAACTTCCCAAAAATGAGAGAATGCCTAAGTAAATCATGGTATTGTACTATGACATCATTCAGGTATTCATCAATAACCTAACCGCATGGGTTATCTAATACAAATGTTATATAAAAACCACAGGATTCAAAATTACAAACATAGTAATGATAATTATTTGAAAAGATATGCATCAAAACATTAATGGCATAGCTGTCCCCCTCAATGCCTACTGGATCTGCACTGGAGAGTTTGACTTTTTTTCCCTGATACCATCCTGAGCAGGTTACATTTAGATGCTGACCTGAAGTCTGAGTGGAAGTCAGTGGCCTGTAGAAGCTCAAGGTGGGTGTGCCCAAAGAATGGATCGAAGTACGACAGCTGATGAGTAGGAGGCAGAGTGGAGAGAGACAGGGCCCACAGGGGCTTTAGTATTAAGTCTTACTGGGTCCCTTTTGAGTTCGAATCTTAATGGGAAGCTTCATGTTTGTGGACTTAGTCGCCATCGCATGATCTTCTTTTCTCTCACGTTAAATGGGAAAAACTTCTTGCTAACAAATCATAAGGCTGCTGAGTGTCTCGAAGATAATAACAGCTAACACATTTACTGAGCACTTACTATCTACCAGGTTTTTCATGCAGGTAGAAATCATGAGGTTTCTGAGGAAGCAGATGTATATCGAGGGTGACACTCATCGAAATTCTCAGAACTGGTGAGTCCTGGAACTCACAGGCATCTGGCCCCAGATTTTCTACTCTCCTCTCAGATCCCCTTGCTATATGCTGTCACTCACATATTTTTGTATACAATGTTTGGGAAAATAGAAGTATGATGATACAAAGCATCACTATAGTACAAAATAGTGAACTTATACAAACATGTGAAAGCTTCAGCCTCCCAAGTACTGAGAGTACAGGCATATACTGTTTTTTGATATAGGCACGCACTACCACCTCCTGTCATGTACTTTCTTGAACATCAAAACCATGGGTTGGCCGTCTGCTTATATGTGCTATTTTCACTCACATCATAACCAGGAACCTACATTAGGAACCTAGAGCACAACAAAAGGCTTTTCCTTTCTTAGCAAAGCAGTGTATACTCATTCAGGTTGACAAGCTACAAAAAAGCACAGTGCCTCAAAAAATTAAAAATAGAATTAACCATATGATCAGCTATTCCACTTCTAGATGTATGTCTCATGTAACTAAAAGCAAGGACTTGAAAAGATGTACACTCAGGTTCCTAGCAGCAGTCTTTACAATAGCTAAAATGTGCAAGCAAGTCAAATATTCATCAACAGTAATTTATTGACAGCTAACACATTTCAGCCAAGGATGGAAATCCTCACACATAAACATTCTTCTAAGATTCCACCTGTATGTAGTTTCTAGAGTAGTCAATTCATAGACATGGGAAGTAGAAATGTAGTTGCTAGTCTGTGTGTGGGAAGAGGGAGGAGAGCAAGGCAGTTATACTGAGTAGCTCTTTTGGCAAGACAAAATGTGCTAAAGAGATGGATGGAAACAATGTAAATATACTTATGTTACTGAGTTCAACCCTTCAAGTGTGAGTCAAAGGTAAATTTTGTTATACCCTTTTTAGCACAATCAAAAGTATAAAGTAGGAAAGAAATGACTCAAAGTTTTAATGACATATTTATATGGTGCTTTTGATATGTATACAAGAATATATTTTGCACAGCTGTGGGACTTGATATGGCTATTTTAAGCTATAACATCAGATGTGGGGCTTTGATGTGTAAGTACTTTAATAGCTATGGCATTGACCTAATAATGTCATGGTGGGGAGGAAGCTCAGGGTCTCCTGACTCTACATCCTAATGATGAAGGATCATGTGAGTTCATCAGGTTTCTGCCTCCGAGTACTGAGGACAGTTCATTCTGATTTGAGAATCAAACATCCAATCCATTGCTTTTACACAGAAAATAATAGGAAACCACAGATCTCATTTTGACAAAGTTGATGTTTTCCCTAATTAATGATCTTCTTTATAAATAAGTATTTAAAACAAGCTCATAGTTGGTAGACCGTGGGATAATCTGACTGGCTAGGTCCGATTTCTACGGTACAGTCTTTATCATTCAAAATATTTCAAGGAAAAATGCGGAATTCCAGCTTCTCTTAAAATAGATCTGACAACCCTAGAGAGGCACTTTAACTTGACCACAGGTGATGGCAGGTCAGACATACACATTCTCTTATGTATCACAGCCTCTTCAATTACTACGGCAAAACAGGCTCAGGTCCGAAGACCTCTAGGTCTACTTAAAAAGAACTGAGCTGGGCCGGAGGGTTAGCTCAGTGGTTCTGGCGCCTGCCTTGCAAGCGCAAGGACCTGAGTTCAATCCCCAGTAACCACATATAATGCTGGGCGTGGTGGCTCACGCCTGTAATCCCAGCACTCGGGAGGCAGAGACAGGAGGATTGCTGAGTTCGCGGCGGCATGCCTGGGCACCATAGTGAGCTCAGGGCCAGCCTGAACTACAAAGCGAGACCCTGTCTCCAAAAAGCAAAAGAAAAAAAAAAAAAAAAACTGAGCTGAGCGAGGGCCGATTCTGATCAGCGCGGGTCTCCGGCAGGTCTCGCTGACGTCCTAACCCGGAGTAGATCAGAGACGTGGCCCGCTGCAGAGGCTCCAGCCTTGGCCTCATTTCGTCACTTATCGCCAGGGCTCTGCACATACGCGAGCCCTGGAGCATTTGTACAGTGGACAGCGACACCTACCTCGCGGGACTGATGAGGCCACCACTGGCCCAAGAGGTGGGACCCCGCCCTGCGCGACGCTCCGCAACGTCAAGGGGCGGGATCTCGCAGTCCCAGCGAACAAGCTGCAGGGGTAATGACAACAGAGTTGGAGTCCACACCTCTCGGCGGAGCTGCGGGTCTACGTAGCGGCCACCCCGTCTGCCCTAGATTTGTAACCCACTGCGCCCCGTGGTGTGCGAATACGCATGCGCGCCGCACCGAAGTCACCTGCGCCGGAAGGAACCGGGTTGGGGGGATCGAACCACTGTGTGAAGTGGGTGTGAGACCTGGAGGTAGTGAGGAAGTGAGAGAGGATGCAGGAACAAAGAAAAAAGCCATGATAGGACCTTTAAGATGAGCTTTACTCTTTAATATCACGGCTATATGATCCAGCGGGGAAACGAGTTGACATCGACCTAGCGCTGAGATTTTTAGTAGTCTCCCACACCTTCGGCTAGTATGGTTTGGTCCAGAGGTTAGAGGGTGAAGTTTGCGCAGGCGCAGTGTGGGGAGCAACATGGCTTCCAGGGCCAAACGGAGAGCCGTGGAGAGTGGGGTCCTACGGTCGCAGGGAGCCCAGGTTCATTGCAAAGAGGAAGAAGAGGAAGAAGAGAAGGAAGACGAGGACGAAGACGATGAAGACAGTGACGAAGAAGAGGACGAAGACGACGAAATTGTTGACGAGGTGAGAATCACATGCTACCCAGTTTGATTTATACCTGAGAAAATAACTTTCTGACTGTATAAAAGCAGTTTGATGGTCCCGTAAACTGCATGGGGTGGCGACGACTTTGTTTCTGACGGTTGGTAAG